>CAJNOL010002698.1:0-33176 GCA_905250125.1 Rotaria sordida | reverse complement strand
AATCCAATTGTCTAACTAAAAAATTAAAATTAAAATATAAACAAAAAAAAATAAATCAATATTTATTCATACTTGTTGTAAATCAGAATTCGTCCATGGAATTATTTCATTATTATTAGAATTCTTAAAATAAACATATATCACCTTGAAAAGAATTTCTTATAAATAAATTCTTACTTTATACGTATTTAAACCATATTTTGAATCAATTAAATCTTGAATTGAACCAACTGATTGCCATGCATTATCAGTTAATGGTGCAACACATTTTTCTTGTTTATTATCATCATCTTTCGATGAATTATCCCATAAAGTTGTTCGATCGATTAGCACTGATAGAGACGTTTGTAATATTTCGTTTGATAAATTTCTTTGCATTATATTGATATTGATTCATACGAATAGAACCTAAACATATAGTGATCAATCAAATATGACACAATCTATTCATAAAAATATCATGCTTTAGAAAAAAAAAAAAAAAAAGAACAAATAAACAAATAAATAAAAACAATAACCAACGTGGCGAGTAACTTAGTACTTAATTGGATAATAAGTATTTTCGAATCGGTGTTTTTTATCGATAGATGTCATCAGATAAAAAATGAAATATGATTCGACTATTAATATCTAACATTTTAAGTGACGAAAAGATCAAACTTCACAAAAATAATAAAAAAAATGTTTGTTGTATTTGATGAGGCTTTACTTCGATTACCATCTTGTTTAGCTGTACATGCACAACTTCGTCCTAATTTAAATAAATTTACATCTGATGATTATGTTCAATATATTCAACAATTACCAGATATACATATATGTGGTATTATACGAAAAAATGAAACAGAAACAATAGTTTTAGCTTTAGCTATCTATAGAAATTATTTAACAACATATGATACACATCGTTTTGAAATTGATGATTTAATTGTTGATGAAAAAGAACGAAATCATGGTTTAGGTACAAATCTTATGAATTATTTAATTCAACAAGCAAAACAATGTCATGCAGTACAAATTCATATACATTGTGATTTAAATAATACAGATGCACATCGATTTTTTTTTCGTTTTGGTTTAATAATACCTATTTTTGAATTTTATTTAAAAAATAATCAATTATTAGAAAGTAATAATCAAATTCAAGTTATTGATATAACGAATCTATCCGAAAATGAATATGAACAATTCTTAATTCGAGTTCATAATATCTATTTACAACTTCGACCACATTTACCAATTGATCAAAAAACATATATTGATCAAATTCGAAATATACGTCATAATGGTTCAGTTCGAATAATAATTGCAATAAATAATAATGATAAAAATGAAGTACTTGGTTTAGCAGCTTATCGTGTAGTTTATAATATAAAATATGGTAAACATATCTATTGTGATGATTTAGTTACAAGTGAAAATCGTCGAAGTTTAGGTGTTGGTCGATGTTTAATTAATTATATGAAAAATGAAGGAAAAAAATTAGGCATTGATCAATTAACATTGGATAGTGGTTGTCAACGAGGACAAGCACATAAATTTTATTATCGAGAAGGTTTTATTATTAGTCAATTTGGATTTAAAATGTCATGTTAAATTGAATGATTTGAGCAATATCTTTTTTGTTTTGGAATTACATCTATTTATATATTTTTAATGAAAATTTGACGAGATTTTAAATATAGTAATTCTTAGTTGTGATCGAAATATGATCATTATCAAAATGATTGAAGTACGGTCGACTCAAATCGAAGAATATTAGGAACTTGGAAGTAGAAATTCAATAAGTAGATTTCTGCTTCGAAGTTTTGACTATAAACGGCGATTTTTCTGCGAGTTCTCGTCGAAAATCACGATGGCTTCACAAGGATTTTCATCAGACCCCGCATGTCGCCAGTCGCTATGACATTGTCAAAAAGCTCATTGTCCATTTCTTATGTCACTCGGAAAAACTATTAAAAACTAGAGTCCGTCGAATATAGATAAGTTATAATAGAAGGATATGAGTTCATTCTTGAGCTGCCTACTGGCAACCGATCAGTAGTTGATATTGATTCCATCTGTGGATAGAAACGCATAAACACACAAATTTGTTTATTTCATATATTCAAATCGAGCCTATCTAAAGTTATTATGTTCATTTATGAATGTGGGTGCCGATAGAAGTCTTGTATATGTCCAAAGCTACAGCTACAACCATACCTATAGGGAGCTGGAGGTCCTTCCGGATTCAAGTCTACAAAAACATGGCCTTACAGCTCCCTATTTACTTGATCTCATTTACATAAATACAACTGAAACTATTCCACACAATTGAACATTTGAATATTACTGTTGGTTTAACGATTTTCAGTGTTGAATATTGTTTATCAATTAATTGTTCAATGCTCGATTCAACTAAACAAAACCTTTTATTTTATCACGTATCGACCGATGAGAAAGTGAATAACAAGAAATAACTGTAGGATGACTTTTTTTCCTGACCGTAGCAAATAAATAGTTAAAAAACCTTGGTTATTCACTTATTCATTTTATATACACAAAGAGTGCCAGATTATTAATGGGAAAAAAACTCGAATTTGGATCTAGGTCCACAAAAATATGAACTCACAGCTTCCTGTACGTCTACATCCAAGATAATCATTGTTCAACAAAAAAAAAATCAATACTTTGGATTATTTATGCTTTTCAATAGTATTCTCCTGCCATCTATAATACCATTTATTATGCTCTCAGTAATATATTGGTATTATGCTAAGCAATAGAATTCCTTTTCTGTACTGTTGTATGTATAGTATTGTATTGTAGTTAAAATAGTGAGTGAACTATCCATTGAATTACTATTGTTAAAAATAAAACTTTTAATTTTTCTAATATATAAGAATTTCATCTCTTTCAACAAATAGATTTGATTTATCTATTTAATATTTAGATTAATTTAAAATGGATATTGCAATACTTCCGAGTAATTTCAATAAAAAATAAACAGGTTATAAAATTCGATTAAATTTTGAAAAAAAAACAAAAACAAAAATTTCATTCAACAAAAACTATACGAACATTTTTTTATTTATATATTAACAATATTCTTGGTGGTGAAAAAAAAAAATTTCAACAAAATTCATGTCAAGTATGGAAGAAAATCTAGTATGTTAGAAATATATTTTGAGAATTATAGTGATGATCTAAACAGGAATATTCATTGTGATATGAATTGAAAAAAACCAATAAAGAAAAGAGTCATATTCTAAACGGATAAAACCAAGCTTTATGTCTTTTTGGTTAAATAAAACTGATTCAAACACAAAAATGAGTAATAGAATAGTCATCAGTCTTTCATCATCATTGAGTATAATTCTACATCAATATATAAGAGTAAGATAAATATTATGTTGTTCATTCGTTATGTAAAATTACTAAAAGAATAGATAAGAAAAACAAATATAATAAATCATTCTTTTTTTTTCTATCGATTCAAAAGATTATTATAATACATTGTTTGATTTGTGTATATCTGATATTATTTATAGAAATTTCTCAAATAATGATCTACTGTAAAAGAACTAATATTTACATACTAATTGATAAATTGAAATTCTACAGTTTTTCTTTTCGAATAGATTATTACTGTATAATTAGTTTTCACTTGAGATTATCGCCATTCGATCAGTCACGATAAGTAGTAAATAAAGTCTGTTTAAGTTTGATTTTGTCTATAGATAGACTTTATAGTCAGTAGAAACATCTCAAAGTTTGAACTCGGATAAGCATATCTATATTGAAATATCATCTTGTCATAGAAATCAGAGATTGGACCGGTTCAGATTTTCCAAGACTTAAACTGGAATTGATTTGGGATATGGAGAACCGAGTCGATAGGATCTCTGCATGAAACACAACTCGAAACAGATGTTTCGTTAAAATGAAAATATGTTCGATTTCATCTCGAAATTCGATCATCCTGGCTCTCAGCGATCCTATGCTTAAATTATAAAAATCGAGTAAAATATATATAAAAACTGATGAGACAGTTGGGAATGTTTCGTCGTTAATGATATTAGTTCTGAATTAATATCTTATAACAAGTTCAACTTTTCGAATTCGTTTCTATAAATTTTATTTGTTTATTTATGGTAGATTGGCTATGTTCTTCGACTATGATGATCGAATAAAAATTTGAAAATTTTATTAAGTTATGGAATATCTATCGAGATAATTTTAACCGTTCAAAACTTCAACAGTTTATTGAACCAATAATTGTAAAATATCAAATGTTATAGCTTCAATTTTATTAACAATATTGTTGCATTCTTTTATAAATTTTCAAAAAACATTAACACAAGATTTACAAATGATGGTATCAATATTGACCTTTTTATTTTATTTATAAGAGATATTCTACAACGAAAATAATAAGTAAAATACTTATTAACATCTATCTTCAATTGAGGGTCTCTTCCACTAAAACAAAAAGTCAATATTCGTCAGAATTATCAAAATTAAGATAAATATATTGTAGGATAGCACGAGACCTGATCTTTTATAGGGATCTCCTTTTTTTTGCAGAAATTTGTTGATGATTTCTATCATCATCTACCTAAAAAATTAGGCTTTGTTACTATTATATAGAACAGTAAAAATTTCATACAGTTTGAATGTATTTGACTCAAGATCGATTTTTGAAAAGCTCATTGAAATTAACAGCATGTTTTTATCCGAGTTACCATTACGAAAAAAAAATCGAAAGATTTTGGGTATTAATGTATATGCCAGTCAAAAGAACTTTTCAGAGTCGAAAAAATTTGACCTCATAGGGTTCTAAATAGATTCACGTGTTCTGTGTAGGCAGAAATGTCATTTGGATTAATCAAAGCTGTTGTTGGTGAATCATACGAGTTTCGAGATTTCTTTTTTTGGTAAAAGACAATTAACGCTCTTCGAATAGAACGAGAATTTTCTCAATTATAAAAATTTTTATTACAAACATTTAATCCATTAGGAATATATGAGAACATATTATAAAGAACTTTTTTTTTTTGTGTAAAATGAATTGTAACTCTTGATTGTTTATTACATCATAGAAGATGACATTTTCTTTTGTTCACTATTAACTATAGTTGCAGTCAATATACGTGATCGACTTAAAGTATCCAATATGAAAATCGATCGATAGAAATTTTATTGTACAATATGTTATTAGTGAAAAAAAAAAGGTCAAGGTGTTAAATATGGTTATCAATTTTTACGAATGAAATGTTTTATTTATTTGAATAAAAAAATCTTTTTTTTTGTTTTTGTGCTATAGTTATTTTAATGTGTATTTTATCCATTTAAATATTTTAGATATAATTATGGCTGATATTCTCTTTGAAGATATATTTGGAGTTAAAGATATTGATTTTGGTGGTAAAAAATTTCTTCGAGGTGATTATAATATATATATAAATTTAGTTTTTATTCTTAAATTCTTTCGTTTTTTTTTAGTTTCACGTATTTTTTGTGAATCAGAATCATTTAAAATGGAATTACTTCTTGATGTTAATACACAAATTTATCCAATGGAACTCGGTTAGTTTGTTAAAATGTGTAATTTGTCGAGAATTATTTTTTTTTGTTTGTTTCTTAATTCTTTGCACAAATATAATGAAAAAAACGAAAGTATCAGTATCAAATAAAAGTGAATAATAGAAACGAAAGAAATGTATATAAGTAATGCCAATTTCTCTCGTTTTTTTTTCTGCTTACATACGTATTTATATAATCTGATAAGAACATAAGCGGTGAATAAGAAAAAGGTCTCGAAATTCGTATTGGACAAAATGGCGGATAGAAAAAAAAAACGAGGAAATTCAATAGGTAGAAGACGGAGAGAGAAAAAAATGTTGATCACAGCTGTTCGTCATTTTCAAATTATTCTCTCGTTTGGATTACTTTTTTTTCTGCTGTTACTACTACTTGCACAATTTAGGCACGTACGCAAGGCATACATTAAAGTAATGTAGACGGAAGAAGAGAAAAAAAAATGCGTTGATCTGCAACTTTAGAGTGTAATCCTTCGGTTCATAGTTCATTAATAATATTAGAGCGAGTAAAACTGCATGATTACATCATTCATTTATCAATCATAACAAGGAGAAGTAAATGTCCGAGAGAAAGAGAAAAATTTAATTCAAATAAAGCTTGTAAATCCTAGTTTATCACGCACATACAGCTGACTTGATTTCACTTAAAGCAATCAATAGAGCCCCTATCGTAATGATAATAAAAATGCATATATACACACACACACACACACACACATATACTAAGCTCTCTCACGATGATAATAAAATCGAGCGCTCTATATTGATGATATTGACTCTCATGAATTGTCGGAAGAGAAAAGGCATTACGCGAAGTGCCATAAAAAAAAATTGAGAAGGTACTTTTTCTCTCTCTCTCTCTCTCTCTCTCCTTCGCATTCTCTTTTATACCTTCCTAATTTTCGTTCTGTAGTTTGACGAAAAAAGAGAAACGAAAAAAAAAAGAATCTTAAGCATAAATGTTCGATTCTAACTGCATTTTTATATTTTTCAGGTGATAAATTTCGTTTAAAAATTTGTACGACATTACGTGAAGATGGTAAACCAGATACAGGCGAATTTAATCAACATGATGCTGGTCCAAGTCGTGCTGATCAATTTGAATATGTAATGTATGGACAAGTCTATCGTATTGAAGGTGATGAATCGAGCGCAACTGATACGGCTTCAACATTGTAAGTTGAACGTGTATTTAAAATAAAACAAAAATAGATGAATAAATATTTAACGTTCATTTGCTCGTACCCGACAGTGTTTTTGCACGCGACCATCAAAAGACTGTAAATGCATTGGTCTGGTACGAACCATTGAAACGATATAATCGTTATTCTATGATTTAAATTTATGTCTTGTTTTTATACAAAAAAATTGATTGAGATCTAGTTGGTTTTTTTTTACATTTATTCTATCATTTAGATCAGCCTATGTATCATTTGGTGGTCTTTTAATGCGTTTAAAAGGTGATGCCAACAATTTACATGGATTCAAAGTTGATTCAAATGTCTATTTACTCATGAAAAAATTGGCTTTTTAAAAGATAAAAGACAAAATTTATATTGTTATTGTTCTTTTTCTCGTGTCTCGTTAAAAAAAAAAGGCAAAAAAAAAAGATCGACGTAACACATACGTGATCGTAATATATATATATATATATAATGTTCGTCAATAACAAACGTTTGATTTTGCAATATAGTACAAGAAACTATTTTTATGTTGATTAGAAAAATTTTATATCAATATTGTTTTGCTTTTCTTGTCTTAATTTTAATAATCTTTAATTGAGTATAATGATTATCAAAAACACAAAAAAACTTATTCAATATTTTAATGATCAATAACATCTTGATCAAAGACATTCTTTCGATCAATAGGAATATATGTATGCTTCAAGAAATATCAATTAATCAGGCTTAATAAATCTCTAGATTTTTAGGTTTTAAATTAAACTTTTAGATGATATTGTGAATCGATAACAGAAAACGAAAAAAAAAAGAAATGATTCATCGTAGTGTTTAATTGATATTGCTTTTTTATAGTCATGTTTCAAAAATACAATATATCGTATGGCAAATAATTTCCACTAATACTTGACATTTTCTAGTTCATATTGAAATTCTCAATTAATTTGGCGTGAAATGACTGACGATATAAAGTTTAATGATTATCTTTTTGTGTTTTTATTATTTTAAATAATTTCTCAGAAAATATTTTCTCTATCAAGCTAATATAACAAAGAAAAAAGTGCTTATCAGAATGAAAGTTTTATTGTTCGTGGAGATAAAATTGCTATGTACTTGTGTGTAATTTCAAATAAAAATCTTCTGATATTTTTTACGATAAATCTATTGATTTCTCAGATACGGATTTGATAAGTCTGATTCAATATGAAAATGAAGAGAAAAATAGAAAATATAAGAATTTCAATAAATTTTCGAATTCAATTCTAGTCTATGCATTGTAACTTCACTAATTAAAGCTTAACAAAATGTCAAAATAGGAATGTCTATCATTTGCCCCAAGTTGATTACCACAAATTCATTCCCAAATAAAATCCCCATTTGCGGATTTTTTTGACATAAAATATATCATATATTCTGTAGTTCAACACCATTCTTTTCCCTTCCAAGACTATATTACTAAAAATAAAACTTTCGAAGTGATATCTGTTGGAAGTGTTTAGTATAGATTAGCTAAACATAATAAAAACAATTTTACGACGAATCTGGTGACCAGAATACATTTTGGGTTGCCAAAAAGAAAACTTTGTAGTTATCCAAGACGGATTCTGGTCACTAGATTCACGTCAAAATTGTTTATTGTAGTAGCACAAAATACATTATGGTCCCCAGATTCATCGTGAAACTATTTTTATTATGTTTAGCTAATTCAAACTAAACACTTCCAACAGATATGACTTCGAAAGTTTTATTTTTGGTAATACGGTCTTGGAAGAGAAAAAGAATGGTATTGAACTACAGAATGTATGATATATTTTATGTCAAAAAAATCCTCATTTGGGGATTTTTATTTGGGGACGAATTTATGATAACCAATTTGGAACAAATGATAACCTACACAAAATAGTCTCTGTATTTGTGTGGATTTGTTCTTTTACATTAGTAAATTCATTATTGAATGATTCTGAAATAATAATAGTTCTTTTGATGATATAATGCTTTTGAAACTTGTATACTCTGAAGAATCTCATGGTCATATAGACCATTTATGATATTCATTATTCTTGTTAAAACAATTATCAGATAGGTCTATTTGCTTTTATATAAAAGAGATAAAAAAGTGCGTCACATATCCATGTTGCATGTTCGTTCGTACAACTGCCAGCATATTGTGGTACTCAAAATTGTGAACGAGTATATTGACAGTAGATTGTCGGTCAAACAGCAACTATTGGTATTCCGAGCACGTCACAGAATGGTTTTCTTTGTTCTGTCTTGCACTTTGCAAGATAGAGGACAGGGAATGAAGAGGTTCGTCCTGATAGGGTGATCTTTTCATTGCATTTTTGACTAGGGAGAAAAAAGTTTTTCTGTATATAAAGTACGATATTAAATAGCATAGATGCACAAATCATTTACAATATAATCATGCTAATAAATCTTATCACATATTTTCCAACAGAAATGAAATGAACAATAAACAAAAATATTTAGATTCAAAATATAATCAATATAAACAGATGAATAACGAGAAAAGATAAATTTTCTTTTTATTGCATTTTCTTGAATTTCTTGCATGATATCCTGTGACGTTCGCTGGTCGCTATATGACGATAGAATGGTGGTCAGAGTATGACCAACGATGTATACACTCATGTGATTCAAACTGGACAAAAACCATCGGTATATTGTAGCGGCATTTGCCGATAGTAAGAACAAACGCCGATTGATTGCCAGAATAGCGCACATTATATCGAATAGTCTACCGATAGTTTTTGTTCAATTCGAATTACATACATAGGTAACAGAGAATCTGCTACGAAAAAAGGATAGTTCTTCAGTTAAAATATTCAGAGTTTGAAGAATTTCATTTTTTTTTTAATATTGATTTGAAATATTCATTTCTGATAGTGGTATGGTAATAACATTCAAATTGTGGACAAAAAACTGTTTTCGATTTAATGAATTGATAAATCCTGTAGTGTGTTACGAAAAATATAATGCCTTTAATTTTATCCATGGTATTCTTACTAAGCGATTAAGATAAATATTTCTGTAGATAATAATTATGTTGATAACAAAACAAATCAATGATTCAAAATATTTTATTTTTAATATATCTACGTATATATTGACAAGCTTTTCTTTCATATATCAACATATGCCAATCAATTAAAACTAAAACGAAGATTATTCATTTTGTGAGAATACTTTTTTTAAAATTTTATTATTATTAATGTTGAATGCCTATTTCATCAAAACGAATGCATAACTTTTTTTTCAATACCTATTTAATTCGTTTTCTAAAAATGATATTCAAAATAATAAAATTTATTCATGTCAAATATGTAATCGAAATAGTGATGCATTCAATAATGATGATGATAATAGTTAAAAAGAAAAATTTATAATAATGATACAGATTTATTTGAACATGTACATATTACTGTGTCAACAATTAAAACCGAATATTAAATCAATGAACAATACGATGAAACTCTAAGAGAACAACGTCGTCGATATGTACGTATTTCAAAACAATGTAAAAAATTTTTGATAATTGAATACTGTACGCATCAAATTGATGATGATATAAAAGTACGAACAACTAAAAGAAATTATTTGATCGATTTAGGTTTTTTCTTTAGTTAATTGAAAATGTAGAAGTTTAAGGAGTTGTTAATTTTCAATAAATTTTAAATTTTTCTTCACAATCATTATCAAATTAATATTGGTTATTCTATATTTTAGTCTATGATTTTTAAGAAGTCTATTGAACTCTATTTATTCATTATTTTATCCGTTGACATGTTATATACTTTTGAAAAAAAACCGATAAGGAATTAGAAGTGTTATAGTCGTGTATTTTGTCAATGGCAAAAGTTGTCGAACAGCTAATGCATAAAACATAAACTGATGACAAACAAATATGTAAACTAGAATTAAGTTATTCTTTTTTTTTGTTAAATTGAAAAAAAAGCTAGAATGTGAACAAATCATTTTCTGAATTATTTCAAAAAAGAGGCGGGAAACAAAAGGTTTTGTTCTAGACAAATATAATTGTTGCGATTAGTTGTACAAATCATCATCATCATTACCACGGCCACCACCTCCACCTATTAAAAAAAAAACAAAGCAAAGTTTAGAAACGAAAAATTAACATAATGTTTTTTTTTTCTTTATTTACCACTTCCACCTTGTGACTGTCGTTCTTGATCAGGAAAACGAAATTGTGTACCAAAACCTCGTGATTGTTGTAATGTTTGAGCAAACATTTCATATTTACGTATATCATTATCACTAACTGATCGTCGTGCAAATTTCATTGCGTCTTCAAAATGATCTCGACGAATTTCTGGTACAAGATCGGGTTCATCGGCATCCATTGCTGTTTGTCCAGTACGTTGTCGTTCTTTTTCTCGAATAATATCTTTTTCAATTGATTCACGTATAGCTAATTTACATGCACGTTGGCATATTTCTGTTAAATCAGCACCACTAAAACCATTTGTAACCTTGGCCAAATGATCTACATCAACATCTCTAGACACAGGTGACTTTCTTAAAGCAGCCTTAAGAATAGCTATACGAGATTTATCATCAGGTAGTGGAATATAAATTAATTGATCAAGACGACCTAAATATAAAAAGAATATTGTTTAATTTAATAAGAAGATGAACTATCATCTCGATATTTCAGTATTTATTTAGACAAAACTATTTCGTTCATTTAGAGAGTTGTCGAGAATTTTTTAGAAATGAAAAGAATTCAAAAATTTCGCAGAAGTCTTTAATTTTCTTACCTGGTCGAAGAATGGCTGAATCAATAATATCCGGTCGATTTGTGGCACCTATAATAAAAACATTCTTTTTGGCACCCATACCATCCATCTCAGTTAAAATTTGATTGATAACACGATCAGCAGCACCACCACCATCACCAACACTACCACCTCGAGATTTAGCTAAAAAATAAATTCTATGATTATTATTTGTGTCTTTTATTTTATTTTTTTGCTTTCTTACCAATTGAATCTAATTCATCAAAGAAGAGTACACATGGTGCAGCTTGACGAGCTTTATCGAAAACATCACGTACATTAGCTTCTGATTCACCAAACCACATTGTTAATAATTCAGGACCTTTAACTGAAATGAAGTTTGCTTGACATTCATTAGCAATAGCTTTTGCTAATAATGTTTTACCTAAAAATTCAATATTAACAGCAAAACAGGTTAAAAAAAAGTATATATATCTTAACATACCACAACCCGGTGGTCCATAAAAGAGTACACCACGTGATGGTGTCATACCAAATTTGAGGAATTTTTCTGGATGTTCAACTGGATATTGAACAAGTTCTTGTAATTCACGTTTAACATTTTCTAAACCACCAATATCTTCCCATGTTGTTGTTGGTACTTCAACAACAGTTTCACGTAAAGCTGATGGATTTGATTGATTAAGTGCAAAACGAAAATTATCTTGTGTAACTGCTAATGAATCAAGAACTTCAGCATCAATTGTATCTTCTTCTAAATCAATAACATCCATTTTTTCACGAATTTGTTGTAATGCTGCTTCTGAACATAATGATGCTAAATCAGCACCAACATAACCATGTGTTTCATTACCAATTTGTACAAGATCAACATCGTCTCCTAATTTCATATTTTTTGTATGTATACGAAGAATTTCTAAACGACCAACAGCATCTGGTATACTAATATCAACTTCACGATCAAAACGACCAAAACGACGAAGTGCTGGATCAATTGAATTTGGTCGATTTGTTGCTGCCATAACAATAACATGTGAACGTTGTTTAAGACCATCCATTAATGTTAATAATTGTGAAACAATACGACGCTCAACTTCACCATGAGTTTTTTCACGTTTTGGTGCAATAGCATCAAGTTCATCAATGAAAATAATAGCTGGAGAATTCTAAATAAGTAAAAGTAAATTTTTATAATCAAATAGAATAATTTCAATGATAATTTAGAAATATGTAGTTTTGTAGAGTAATTCATAATGCATCGAACGTGTTTAAGGTTCTTAGAAACACCATATATCAATTAAGGAATATCATAGCAATTGTGAATGATATGAATAAATATGAAGACTCTGTATGACTCTAAACCAATCTATATCAAATTTCATTTAATATAACTTCGATAGAATTTTGTCTCATTTTCAATCGTGTATATCTAATAATACTCATAATAACTTTCTTCTTCTATCTATTAATAATAAGTTTATCATGTTATATCATTTGAGATATATGAATATTTCGAAAGTGGTGAAAGAAATTTCGGTTTCAAACCCCTAAAGACTGATACGAGAATGGGCTATCAGAAATATTATTTTGTTCTTTACAAATGTAGATTCCGAGTAGCCAAGTATGATTACAGTATAGAGCTTTATTAGCTTCAATACATATTCGGTCAAATTTTGTATATCCTCGTAACTCTCTACAAGAGTCCGAAAGCGAAAATTTTTTTTTTTTGTACATTTTCAGAAGGTCTATAGAATACGATGACCTTATTATTAATAGATACAAGATTTATTTACTCAAAATATATTTATTGTGAATTCATGTGCTTCTCTACCCCTGAGGAATCAAATAATTGGTACTTTTTGAGGCATTGATTGCCTAATTTGACTTTGACGCACTTCAATTTCGAGGACGAACAATTAGTATACTGATGAGAAGAATGATCATCTTATCCAATAGGGTTCTTTACAATATTTGTTTATCTTTTGAAGAGTTAATCTCGTTTTATTTTTACCTTTTCAGCTTCTTCAAAAGCTTTTCGTAAATTTGATTCTGATTCACCAGCTAATTTCGACATAATTTCCGGTCCATTGATTAAAAAGAAGAATGCACCTGTTTCATTGGCTACAGCACGTGCAATTAAAGTTTTACCTAAATTATATAATTCATAATTAATTTTATTGACATTAAAATTTTCTTTTTTGTTTTTTGTTTGATCATACCTGTACCCGGTGGTCCATATAAAAGAATACCTCTTGGTGGTTTAACACCAATAGTCTTAAATAATTGTGGATGTCTTAATGGTAATTCAACCATTTCTTTAATTTGTGCTAATTGTTTTCTACAACCGCCAATATCATCATAACCAATTTCATTTAAAGATGCTTCTTCTTCTTCACGTTTTATTGGATCACCTTCACAATGTATAACTGTATCTGGTGCAACAATACAATATGGTGCTGGATCAGTTTCAATTACTTTAAATTCTACAGCACGCATAGCTGCACGTACAATAAAAACATCACCTTTTTTAACTGGTCGATATGCTTCAACAAAATATGGTTTTAAATAAACTTCAAATAAATTTCCTGTTATGCCTTGAACTGTATCATCAATAGGTAAAACATGTATACGTTTACCATATTTAACATCTTGGCATGCTTGAATTGAAACAATATCACCGGATCGTACACGTAAATTATTTCGTACAACACGATTCATTCGTATATGATCATTTGGACAAGTATCATCAGCTAGGACAATACATATTGTTTCACGACGTTTTTTACCTTTAAGTAAAACAGTATCACCACGAAATAATTGTAATTCATCCATTTTTTGTTGTGATAATGCAACAACACTATTATCATCATTGACAGCATCAGCAATGATTAAACGATTTGGACGTTTTTTTCGATCTAATATTGCTGTTGCCAATCTATCATCTTTAGGTTCAACAGGTCTAGCCATTTATGTTTGTTTTTTTTTCAATGAAATGAAAAACTTTATATAAAATCTAGAAATATAAAATCTATGTGTAAAAATGAATAACGATAGAGAAAATATCGTTAAATAATATTTTTATGACTATTTAATTGATGTTAATAAAAATATGATATTATTTTGAAATTGAAAAATTTATTGTATGAGTAAGTTTTGCTGAATCTAATAGAAATACTTGATCAGATGGAAACTTTCATAATCAAAATGAAAGTGAAAGTCGACGATTCTAAATAAAGAAGAGAACAATTTGTATACAAACATTTTCAAATAAAAAATATTTTAAAACACATTTCTGAACTATGAATTCGCGTTGTTTTCTATGATGAAAATATCCTGGTTTATTTAAGAAATATATAGCGAAGCCTTATAATTAAAATCAACGCTTATTTAAACTTATTTCGTGTAAATATATAAGAAAAATATTATTTTCTTATAAGTAAACAAAAAAAAAAACAAAGAAAAAGAAAATTAGTCTTAATTATAAATATTTTCTTATTGTAAAATTTCTGTATTATTTAAACCATCAAGACTTGAATGAAGTTGATTAGGTAAAATTGTTTCTTCAAGATTTTCATCTTGTACATGATATATATTTGATGTATTTTGTCCTCCAACAGTCATTGATTGTTGTCTATTAATATGAGCATAATTTGTTTGTAAATGATTACTATTCATTAATGGTAAATGTGGTGTTGTTTGCATTTGAATCATTTGCATATAATTATTTCCAAGACAAAATTTTTCCATTGTATGTCGAACATATTCATTTGATGCTAGATGTGAACCATATTGTACCATATACAGATGTGGATCTGCACGAACAACTCCAAGATGATGAACATTTTTAACAAGATCAACATGAGGAGCATCATATGTAATAATTGTATTTTTTTGTATTGGTCTTGGCATGATTGGTGGAGCTCGTTCGACGACTACACGTCGATCCGGAGGTGGTCTATAAGGAAGCCATTTTTCAATAATAACAGATTGAGGTTTTTGTGGTAATGGTGCTTGTCGTTCGATAATTACTTTTCGTGGAAGTGGTGGAGGTGGGGGTAAAACTTTATTAACAGTATGGGGTGGTACAATAGGAGGTGGTAATGGTGGATGTTCACGAATTACCACTGGTGGTGGAGTTAATGGAGCATTAGGACGTTGGCGTATAACCAACGGAGGAGCTTCGGGAGGTGCAGGAGCACGAATTTCACGAATAACAACAGGACCTGGTGGTGGTGGAGTAGGGGGTTGTAAATAACGTATAGCTACATCTTGTCGATAAGTTATATGTTCATTAGTAGGACGATGAATATGTTCAGGATTTAGATCTTGATTGATTGGATATTGATGTATATTTGGTAAAATTGTTTGATGAGCTAATAGATCCATAGCATTCGTTGATGATGAATGTTGAAAACTTCCTCTCCTATTGATCAATGGACTATGTGTAATATTATTAATATATGATTGACATTCATCGTATGGATATTGCATGCCAGATAAGAGTTCAGTATTGTTTATTGAATGAATACTTTCATCATGAATCGATATTGGTGATGTAAGATGTTCGGCAGTGTTTGTTGAATAATTCATCATTTCGATTTTACTTTCAGACATGAGATTTTTGTTTGATTAACTATGTTTCTCTCTATCATCCTTTTATACTCTTTATCTTAGATTCAAATTAGTAATTGATGATTCAATATAAATATACAATAACCATTCAAGTGTGACTGAATATTCATTTTACGTAGGATGTAAATGTATTTATTCGTAAAATATTATTATATAGATATTATAAACAATATTAATAAAACTACTAAAATCATATTTATCATATTCGAATCTAGCAAGTGATGAGTAAGAAATATGAGAAACTAATCCTACGTACTTCTATATTATAAAAAAGAAATTATTCAAATCAATACTTACAGTAATAATACATATTGATATTATCAAATTTTAGTATTGGATGAATCTTCATGTAAGTTAATAATTTGATCATCAAGTATTAGTATTATTCGAAATATAAATTCTTTTTCACAAAAATCTATAAGTGTATCATAATAAGTAACAAGTGTTAAATGTAATGTACATAAACATATTTGTACAATACATGGCATAATAGTTGAAAATTGTTAATGAAGCTAATAAAATAGAAAACTGTAAAATTTATATAAAAAAATTCGTTTTTGACTTTTTTTCTTTTTACAATGTAACGATGTATTTTCTAATAATGAATTTATCATTTGTATAAGATAAATAAAAATAGTTGAATTATTTTTTATTAAATTATCTTCTAATAAAAACAAAATAAAACGAAGCAATATCAGTTTCAAGAGCAAGACAAGTAAAAGATTCCTAAGAAAGAAAAAGTATTAGATTAGAATAAAAAAACAAAAATTAACAAATATACTTGATGTTTTTATTTTTTGTTCTTTAGAATCAACACATACTCCTATTATTTCTTTATAATAGATTTGTTGATTCTAAATTTTAAAAAAAAACGGACTTTTATCAAATTATGTTGAATTTTCTATCTTGAAAGTCATCAAGCTTTCCGGTATGTGTCACATTGTAAAATTTAAGATATCTGTCATTTGATTGTGCTAAATATCGGACTAGAAAAATTTCTACAGATACTTGTAAGTGCTCTCTCTTACACAGAAAGGTCTCCAACAGATTTACGCCCTTTTTGATGATATTTGACATGCATATGGTGCCCTTATTCTAAAAAAAGCCCTAAAAAGGATGAAGCTTCTTTTAATAGATATAAATATATTAATTCTATAAGAACCGTTCTTATTTTTTCATAAGTTACAACTCAATATAATGAGTATAAACTTATAGACAGATTTTTTTCGAGAAAAAATTGAAATAAAGAATTTCGATCTGAAATTTTATTTTTTAGAAATATATTGAAAGTTTCAATGAAAATAAATATTTTTTTTTCGTGTTATTTGCCATGACTTCTAGAAGTGGACGTATTTATATCTATCGAAAGAAGTCAAATTAATTCAAATCTTTTTAGGATTTTTTTTTCTTAGAATAATGTCTCTCACATATACACGCAGTATGATTGAAAACAGTTTCGCTTTCCAATTAGGAAATTGCAGTATGTGAGATTTCATTTGAGTTGTTTTCAAAAAAAAAAATTTTTAGTTCTATAAATTGAAATTTAATGAAATGGACTAGAGCATAAATCTGTTTTTTTTTTCTCTTACACTTTACTTTCAATATTTTAGAAAGATAAGACATAAAATCCTCCACATTTCTGTCTATTTATTTATTTATTGTGAATGCAAAAACAAATTTTTTTCGAAAACTAAATAATCTCAGGAGACCTACCATTTTTGGATGATACACTCTAAATATGAAAACTAATAATGTAGATTGACGTAGTTTTTTCTGCTCTACAGAATGACGTAATAATCATGTTTATTAATTAGTTTATGCAGGGTCAGTCACGTGCGATATCGCACATGTCTTATCCTGCATATGATTATTACGTCATTTTGTATAGTACGCAAAACTACGTCCATCTATAGTATTATTTTTATATTTAGAGTACAAAATCATAGTTATCATCAGACAAATGATGGATCTCCTAAGACTATTCAATCTTCGAAATAATATTTTTTTTGCATTCACAAAAAGAAAAACGAAATAAATAAAAACACAGAACTATGCAGAATAAGAAAAGGCATGATATTGATAGATTGAATAAAAGAAATTCATTAGAAATTTTAATTTTTCATGAATGAAGATTGTACCGGTTTTTTTTTGTCAATGCTTTCATCTATAAATATTATTGAATAAATGGATTCTTTAAACTTACACAATCAAGGAAATCTGCAATGATATCATTTATTGTTGACTTTTGGTCATTAATAACCAGTCAATGAGCTAAAACAAAAATTCTTAACATGTTTTTTTCGAATCTACTAAAAAATAAATTTACCTTGTATAGAAACATCTAAAAGTAATTTTGCCTTTGATACAGCAACAATTCAACCAACTTGTACGGATGATATTTCGTTAGATTGAACTTCACGATAATTTAAACCGATAGTTGTTACGGTTTTAAATAGAAAACTTCAATTTGACCTATGAGAACAAAAAATGAATTAACATTATTTTCTTCAGTTATGTCGATGTTTTACATCTAAATATTGTGAATTCAAAATCTTATGTTATCATTTGTTTTTTTTTTCGTCGACATTATCATATATAAATATACTGCTTCCTATGAAAAAGAAATAAAGTTTAAATAAAAATTTTCTTTATTTCTTCCAACTTACTTGTAATAAAGCTTGAACGACACGAGTTGTTTTTTTCCCAAGGTAAAATATTTAATGTACTTCGATAGATGAGCATAGGAAGTAAAGAACAAAATTTACAATTCGACTGGCTATTGTCATCTAAAGAGAATATTCTTTTTTGACTATCAAAACAGACAATTTAATTTTTAGATTCTCATATATATATTAATAAAACTTACCTCTTGCATTTATATAATCGAATGAATGACCATGATTGCACAAGTAACATACAAACGATGCAAGGTGAATATGTTTGTGTGCACAAAAAAGATTGAGTTTGAGCGTGAATCATGTTGTTTTTTTAATAAATATATTCAACCTATCAGCTACTGCCAAAGCTTTAGGAAGAAAAAGAAACAGAAGAAAATAAATATTGTTCTTTTTCTTTTAATATTAATCGAGAAACTTCTTTGTTTTATAAAATATGTGTTTTTTCCGACAAGATAATTTTGTTTAGTACAACAAAAAAGTGTAGCCTAGACAAGTCACACTCATTAATCAAATAAATAAATGACTATATCGTACACTAACAGAAATACGATAAAAAAAAAAAAAGTGAAACGTCATGATGAGTAAGCATATAGAGTATATGCATTTAGTCATCGATTGTAGAAAATTCTTATTTGTTTTATCATTGTTAGTTCTATAGGAATGAATAAGAAAATGACAACACAATTATTATTCCAGATGTGCATCAATATAGATGACGTTACTTTACAGTCATTGAGTCGGCCCATGAATAATTCTCTTGGTACTAAAGTGATGGAAAAGACCTTAACAACGACATGTTTTTGATATTTTTCTATTATGTTAAGTCTTAAATCTGAAGAGTGATTTTAATGGCCAATGGAGTTTTTGTATATAATGTATTCTATACTAAATAAACTATGATGGAAAGGTTTCTAAAAAAAAACGAACTCGGTAATTAGCAAATTCCAGATACTATTTTTTGACAATGCTAGTTTTAAAAGGGTCGCCGCATTTTCTATAACTTTCCTTTAAAAAGTTATAGAAAATGCGGCGACTCCTTGTTTTATGCTATTTAAAACAGCATTGTTAAAAAACGTAGCTTCCGGAATCTGAAAACTAACATGGCCGGTTTTTTTAGAAAGCTTGTCATCATAAAGAATGATCCAAAACTTTCGTCTTCTCTTTGTAAATTGATTTTATTTATACAAAATATATTTGTAGATAGTTGATTGAAATGCACAGTTTTGTAGAGAAAGATTAAAGCTATTAATTGAAAAGAAAATAGTTCGAAATTCAGCGGTATCATGCAAAGTTATGATTCCTTTATTAAACATAACTAAGCATTTTACGTCTTACATTTTTCGATAGGAACAAAAATATTCTTTGTAATGTCTGAGTGAGAGGGTTTTCAGCCGTTTTCCGCTTGAAATAGCAGAAAGTTTGCTAGAAGTTATCAGAATATTCCGGAGACTTTCCGACTCGGAATACTACCTTTAAGTTTCATTAATTTGCAGTGTTTTCCTGCCTGAATTGTCCCATATTCTTTGAATTGGGGTGACTCTGCGACTTTTGTGATTTTAATGGTTTGAAATTTACATCGTTTCTAAAATCTGTCGTTTCTCTCTTACTAGAATTCATAAGTGAATGTAAAACACTTACTGAACTTAAAAGATTTCATGCCATTGATTAGCTTTTGATATTTACACGAAATAAAAACAATTTTTCATTATTAGATATTAAGATAAATATTATCATTTGTATGGCAATATTTAATATGGTCAACAATGGTCTTGTCTTGACTCATATTACGTTCGTATTTATTGTTATCTTCTTTCATTCTAATCTATTTACATGCTATCAATTTATCTTGAAACAGTCGTCTCAGTTCAAGATGAATAAAATACATGTATGTTTATTGTAATAAAGCATATTCCGTTTTATAAATGAGTTTTTGCATCATGAGTTATATTTTCTAATACAAACATAATACTCATATTTATGAAAGTTGTATAAGCGGAATAGCAGTTTAAAATTGAAGAGATCTATAGAACTCCCATAAAATAATTATAAAGAGATTTTTGAATATTGTATAATTTTGTTAGAGGAAAAAAAACGAAACAGAGAATAGCTCTAAAAGCTTACAAACTGCAGGTCTTTTATGATATTCTCCTTTTTTTTTTTACAGAATCAATGTTTTTAAGTAGAATTATCTCTTGTGTATCTCTAGATGAATCAGTATCACTAATGAGAAAATATTTTCGGCCGTTTGATGTTGTTTAACATCATATTTTGTCCATCAATAAGCTTATTTGAAACATTGAAATGCACAAAAGAGGTTTGCATACATAGTCTTTCAGCAACGAAATTCATTATTATACATTTTCGTCATTTTCCTCAGAGGTTTTTATATGCAAGGAAAGATATTATTTGAATATCTCCAGAACTGAACAGTATTTTTAAAACGGCTTTCGTTAAAAGTGTTAAAACTCTTCTCTCTACAGCATACCTCAACTTGCAGAAAATCTGATAACATCGATTGAGTAAACACCAGTGTGGCATTTATCCATTAACTCTTATATATGAAAAAAATGCAACTTTTCATCTTTCTCTGTTTTCTATTTTATGAACTCAAAAACGGTAGAACTCGTATCTAGTGCATATTGTAGAGCAAGTGATTCTCTACAAAACCCTATATATGACTATGCTCCCAAATTCCATTTTTCCAAACGTTTCCTTTGGCACAAAAATACATACTATAATTGGTTAGGGCGCTACATACATGAAAGCATAATATTGTCAAGATACTTACAAAACCACAATATTTTGCAGTCAATTTTGTAGTCCCGATTGAAAGCTATCAGAATACATATAACACTTAATGCTTTATATGTTTCATTGAAAATATGGTGTGTGGGTATGAATGTGGGATATGGAGTATGGGCGTGGGTGTGGTGAATGTAGATTTGATTTCTTCCATCCAAACACCTCACAAACCCTCACCCATACCTAACTTACCACGACTCCACTGACCCGATATTGTATCTAATACATAGAGTGATATAGAACATAAAACACCAATAAGTATCGTTCGGAAATATATCTAATGCCAATAGATATCTATCCGTTAATGAGTGAATCGGTTGCATACAAGATGTTTTCATATTTATAGACGATAGTGGTTGTGATTAGAGGTGTAAGCCATGCGGCTGAGCCGTCGTCGCCGCCGATAAACTCGAAAAATTTTAAGCCGCTGCTGCCATGACAGTAGAAATTTTAGAAATTTTTAAGCCGTCGCCGCTGAGGCACTTTAATTACAGCCGCCGCGCCGCCGATAGTATTCGAAATTTTAAAATTATCGAGCCGCCGCCGCCGGCAACTATTGTAAATATCGATAACATTTCATTTATATTTTCCTTAATTCGATACTTTTACATCTTAGAACCCCAATATATCTCTTTTTCATTAACTTTCTCGCCTTCACCTTCATTTTCATGCTGGTTCTCTGACCAATCAGATGCTTGGGGTTCTAAATTGTGAATGAACCCTTAATTCTGTGTTGGTTGAAAATTCTAAGTTATCATTTTAGTTTATGTCTCTTATATTAGATATATTTAGAAATACAAGAAGAGACGAGCATTTTAAATTTTAATTAACAAAAACAAAATAAAAACAACAAACTTGAGTATGCTAAGTGCTTTTACTTATTAACAATCGTGGTGGTGATTTCTCATTTATTATTTATTCTGACACTTATATTTATTTTTAATTATAGACTTTTTTATTATGTCTAGATGTGAAATAAAGTTTTTCCACATATGTGTTTGAAAATAAAAAGGCCAAGATATTGAAATAGGCCTTGTCTACACTAAAAATTTTGACGCTGAATTAAGAAACATGATTGGTTGAACAATTAGTAAATATTTAAAACACTTTTAAAAAGTGCATTAAATTTATTGCACATTTCAGAACAACATTGAATTTGATGCACCAATCAATGTCTGATTCGATTTTCTAATGAGACTGACACAATTTTCAATGGAAGAGTCCTCTATGATTGAAGTGAACAAAAACCACGATTCATTTCGACGTCTAGGATTCTGATTGATGCGTTAACTGTCAAATGTAGACACGAATTGATGTAACACGAATTTGATACTACATTATATTCCTAGTGTAGACAAGGCCATAGACT
Organism: Rotaria sordida; assembly: GCA_905250125.1. NCBI lineage: Eukaryota > Metazoa > Rotifera > Eurotatoria > Philodinida > Philodinidae > Rotaria > Rotaria sordida. Next base: position 10,154 of record CAJNOL010002698.1, on the reverse strand, counting down.
AATATTTTTATGATAATGTAGTACTTTTTAAACTTCAAGCCGCCGCCGCTGAGACACTTTAATTACAGCCGCCGCGCCGCCGATGGTATTCGAAATTTTAAAATTTTCGAGCCGCCACCGCTGTGCAACCTTAGAATATCATATCTGCGCCGCCGAGCATTTTTAAAAAATTTTAAAAAACTGGCGCCGCCGCCGATCAGCCTATCGGCTTACACCTCTACTTGTTTCTTTATATCATTGAATTAATCAAATATAGACTACAAACAGCAATAAATAGCCTTGAATCATTTGTACAGAACCTGATTAGCGTGTCAGTTTGTTCGTATTACGCTCTGTCGTCACTAATTCAGAATATTCATTTATCAATATTATAAATCTCGTACATCCTAACATATTAAATTATGAAATGAAGAACGGATCTGCAGATAAGAAACATCGCGATACCTGCGCTCTTTGATGTGTTCTACCAATTACTAGATCGATTAATGTAGATGATGTCGTCAATCTTCAACAGTGTTTCTTTCGAATTCATATTTTTTAACATATCTAAGAGCAGTGACTTTGATAACTGCTTTCAATCGCAATGGAATGCGCGACATCTTTCTATCTGTTAAACTTGTTGGCTGAAACAGAAAAGTCAATAAATGCCTTTGTTTTTTTCGATGTCATCGAGTTGGAGGACAAAGTTTTTCGTTGTCTGTTCATTATTGATCAAAAGAAATGAGTCACTAGGTTCTTTTGTTTCCGCCACATATATCTGATCGATTGCATGACGATGTTGCTAACAAAAGAATTACGCTATCTTTTGTTGTCTTACGTTGATTGACCGAAAGAAGCGAACCAATGGCTAATTTTCTCTCTACATTATACATAAGTAAAGGATTAATTAGTAGTTTTGTCATCAAAACTACGATGGAGTCAAGCTAGATAGATGTGACATCGATAGAGTTCAACGATTTCTATCTGAAAACATCATTTATTCTGTTGAAGAGCGCTCATGGGCGATTTATGTCGTGTTGTATGAGAATTTGCTGGTCTTTTTTTTCCATGTTTTTCAATAGTAATCAGCATTTTTATCCATGTTAGAATGGTTGTTTTGGAGAAATGATCCATAGAATGAATAAAGAACGTCCAGTTCTACTTGGAAACCAGCTGGGACGATCTGCAAAGAACTTGACAATGAATCCATTTCAAGATATTCTCGGATTCTGACTCAAGATATCCTACGTATATCAAGTGCTGTATCTATTGACAGGAAGCTGAGAATTATTTATTTTTTCAGCTGCAATATTTGAAAGATGAAAAAAATGTATAAATTTTGTCGTACTCTTGTATTTACTGTAACATAAAACAAAGCATAACATCTTCTTTTCGTAGGTATCAGATGCAATGATATCGCTCTTGATGAGATCGATAAGACGCACATGACGTGAAAATTTTGCAGATTTCTACCTCTTTATTAGCTTGAACAACAATTGCCTCGATAAATTCACATATCTTTACTGTATTTTCATATAAAATATTTATTAAGAAGGTTAAAGCAAATATAAATGATGATTAAATGTAAAAAAAAATAAGAATCCTGAAAAGTGATAAGCATAAATATTGATTACGGTAAAATAGAAAAAGAAAAAGCAAAACAAGGCAATTAAGAATAAAGAGACTAACTACAAAAGAAACCTTCACCATGGAATAGTAATTTTATGTAAATTTGTTATTCTAAACTGAAGACACATCTTGTAAATATATAACATTATATAAAAGCAGTCTAATCTAAATTAGAGTTTGTGTAAGAGAAGATTTCAAAATACTAAAAAGCCTTCTCAAAAGTGTAAACGACACAAACACTCTTCAAGATTAGTTTGCATTCATATAAAGTCGAAAGTTTATGAAAAGAAGGAATTCGGCTAGAATGTATAAAGAAATCAAATGAGTGCTTGGAATGTTCGAAGTCACTTGACCAATGTCTCGTACAGTTTTGAACGATATGGCATCTACTTAAAATATGTTCATGGTCATGGTAAACTCAATGATCAATCTTGAACATAACACCATATCATTGATTGCATATTGAATGAATAGCCACAGCAACATTTGTGTTCAAATTTAATACTTACTTTGAATTAAGCAATTACAAGCATTATGTAGTTGAAAATCACCAAGGAAGCGAATGTTCTTAACAACTATCCTATTCAATTCATAGTCAACACTTTGAATTAGAACCGAAATTTGTCATATAATTATCAATTAGATAATAAAAGAACACCAATAACAATCTATCCTTTCAAACATGTTATTAACCTGGAGGTAAAACTTCTGTCGTTATTACGAAGAAACAAATCATTGTAAAAATGAATAAACTTAAGTATAATTCCATTCAAGTATATCAGTCACTTGCAAGCAATCGTTGTATGTCATTTAAAAAGAATAGTTCATATACTAGGCGAATATTTTTGATAAAATATCTATTCAAAATACTTCTTCGGAAAAAAAGACTAGTGCACCATCTACCTGTCAAATAATGAATATGTCACAAGTGACTAGTCTCAAGGAGAGCTTTCTTCAAATATGTAATTCATCGAGAAAGCAATGTGAAAGTTCATTAGATAGTGCTAGCTCACAAAGTCGATGACTCAATTTAAGTACAGCTTTGTTCAAATATACAGAACACTTCGAACTGAGATGCGTCTCTGGATCATGTCGTCAAATATCATTTTATAAACGAATCAATCCAACCAACAGCTTTCTGTTCATATATATGATTCTCATTGCATGAAAATTATAAAGACATGCCCCACAATGAAGGCCTATCCGAAAAATATACAGCAATAACAATAGATCAGTTCGTTTTCGTGTATGTCTAAGCCAAAAATTAACTACAAGCATCGTGGTAGAGGATCACACACTACAAGTGAATCATTCGAATCAGGATCGTATTCAATTATTTTATTCTTTAGCAATCGATGATAAGAGAAGACAAGATTAAAAAGGACATGGCATATGGATTATCCTAACGAAGGTTGTGTTCAATTATTTCATTCTGAAGCGATCATTAACATCAAAATACATAAATGAACAGAGCATGGGATAGGGATTATGCTAACGAAGGTCGTATTCAATTATTTCATTTGGGAGCGATCGCTAACATCAAACTACATAACTGAACAGCGCACGGCAGATGAATTATCGTAACTAATAAGATTCTGTTCATATAAATCTCGTGATGAAACCAAGAGTTAGCTTGGTTAACATGAATAATGGTGTTTGAGATAATGAATTAGCGAAACAGTGATCAGATTCAAATAGTTCGATGAGCTGTTCGGAAAGCCAACACCTTGTGGCATCCTGAGAAGCACATAAATATGAAATAGCTTCATTTTCAGGGTTTGTAGTGTACTCATCGAATACATGATTTCATTCGAAATAAAGTACAATATTAGACCCCATGATTGATAATGAAATGGATACTAAATCATTCTCACCATAAATCCATTCAATTATTCTTCTATATTGTTGGAAAAACCCTAGAGTTCTTTATGTCCAAGCATTACATTCCAAGGATACAAATCCAAACAGTATACTGTACAAGTATGCTATTCATTTTAGAATAAAACATGCGTGTATATTACCTGCCAGCGTACGCATGAAATATGAATTATTTTCAATATGAGTCTATTTAATTATCTTATCCACTGCAGACTTGTTTCTAAAATCAGGTAAGATGATACGATATGACGAAGTGAGTGATTAACATCAACCACTGTGCTTTTTAAATATATCATTGACTTTGAAGCAATGAATATCAGCCTATCTTACAAACACAGATCACTCGATAAATAAATCCTTCTAATCAAGATTTAACTCAAATGCATCGCTCACTTCTTTGCGAAGTGTATCACTCGATCACAATAGCAAAGATCTATTGACAAATGAATTATTATAATGATGATTCCATTCAAGTATATCGCTCAGTTTGAAAGCAATTGTGTTATTCAACTATATCAGGAAAGATCTTTTGACAAATGAATTATTATAACGAGAGTTTTCTTCAAGTATATCGTTCATTTTGAAGCAAAGTATGTTATTCAATTACATCAGCAAATTTTTTTTGACAAATGAATTGTTATAAGTATAGTTTCATTCCAGTATATCTTTCACTTTGAAGCAAAATATGTCAACCAATCACGTTAGAAAAGGTTCCTTGACAAATAAATTGTGATAAGCAGGGTTGTATCCAAGTATATTGCTCACTTTGAAGTAAAATATGTCAATCCATCACGTCAGAGAAGGTCTCGTGATAAATAAATTGTTATAATCATCGTTTCATTCCAGTATATCGCTCACTTTGCTTCAAAGTGTGTTATTCAATCACACCAGCAAAAGCCTTTTGATTAATGAATTGTTATAACCATAGTCTCATTCCAGTATATCGCGCACTTTGAAGCAAAATATGTCAATTAATCACGCCAGAAAAGATCTGTTGACAAATAAATTATTAAAATTGGCTTCCATTCAAGTATATCCCTCAATTCGAAGTGAAATATGTCACTCAATCACACCAGCAAAGATCTCTTGACAAGTGAATTATTATTACCAGAGTCAGATTTAAATAAATCACTCACTTCGAAGTAAGGTGTATCAATCGGCCATATCAGCAAAGATCTCTTTATAAATGAATTGTTATAAGCAGGGTTGTATTCAAGCATATCACTCACTTCGAAGTAAAGCATGTTAATCAATGATATCAGGAAAGATTCCTTGACAAATGAGTTGTTATCACCAGGATTAGATTCAAGTAAATCGCTCACTTCGAAGTAATATGTGTCAATTGATCATATCAGCAAAGATCTCTTGATAAATGAATTGTTCCAATTAGGGTTCCATTGAAGTATATTGCTCACTTCGAGGTGAAATATGTCACTCGATTATATCAACACAGGTCAATTGACAAATGAATTGGTATAAGCAGGGTTCTATCCAACTATATGGTCAGAAAAAAAAACAAAATTTACATATAGCTTAGGTTATCGAGATACTGGTTTCAAGATTAGCATGAACAACGATTTCGTTCACATATATCATTTTTAACTAAACTACTAAACATTACGTACACTGGTCAAAGATCCATGGTGAATGTATCAATCTGAAAATAATGCTGTTCAAATATACCGTTCACTTCAAAGTGAAATGTACCAATCGATAACGTCAACAAAGTTCTATTGATAAATGAATTATATTAATCAGGTTTTATTCAAGTATATTGCTCAGTTCGAAGCATGATGTCTCACTTGATCACATCAACAAAAATCTCTTGACAAATAAATTGTTATAAGTATTGTTTCATACGAGTATATCACTCACTTCCAGATGAAGTATGTCAGTAGACTAATATATGACAATGTACGTGTAAAATAACTACTTCTAACAAAGACTTTATACCAATATGCCTTTTACTTTAGAAAAATTTCTCATAAACTTAGATAATCCAAAGCTGAAACAGTAAATGAATGACTGTAAGAAGAGTTGTATTCAAATATATCGCTCACTTCAAAATGAAATATATCAGTCGATCACATCAGCAAACATCTCTTGATTAAATGAATCGCTAGAAGTAGAATTGTATTCAAGTATATTGCTCACTTCGAAGTAAAGTGTGTCAACCGATCGCGTCAGAAAAGATCTGTTGGCGAATGAATTGTTATAAGCAAGGTTCCATTCAAGTATATCACTCAATGCGAAATGAAGTATATCGCTCAGTCACATCAGTAAAAATCTTTTTGACAAATGTATTGTTCTAACGAAAGTTTCATTCACGTATATTGCTCAATTCGAAGCAAAGTGTGTCATTCGATCACATAAGCAAAAGTTTCTTGACCGATGAATTATTGTAACCAGGGTTCAATTCAAGTATATCGTTCACTTCGAAATAAAGTGTATCAATCGATCACATCAGCAAAAATTTCTTGACAATGGAATTTTTATAAGTACGGTTCCATTCATGCATATCGCTCAATTCGAAGCGATGTCTCTCACTCGATCATATCAACAAAGATTTCTTAATAAATGAATCACAATAATTAAAATCTTATTCAAGTATATTGCTCAATTCGAAGCGAAGTGTGTTACTCGATTGTGCCAGCAAGGCTCTTTTGATAAATAAATCACAATAACCAAGATTATATTCAAGTATGCCGCTGAATTCGAAGCAAATTGGGTCACTTCATCTGATCAGCAAAGATCTCTTGACAAATGAATTGGTATAAGCAGGATTGTATTCAAGTGTATCGCTTACTTCGAAGTAAAGTGTGTTAATCAATGATATGAGCAAAGATGTCTTGGTAAATGAGTTGTTATCACCAGGATTTGATTCAAGTAAATCGTTCATTTCGAAATAAAGTCTATTAATCGATCATATCAGCAAAGATCTCTCGATAAATGAATTGTTTTAAGAAGAATTCGATTCAAGTATATCGTTCACTTCATAGCGAAGTCTGTTACTCTATTATGTCAGCAAAAACCCATTGACACATGAATCATTATAAAAAGGATCGAATTGAAGTATATCGCCCACTTTGAAGTAAAGCATGTCACTTTATTACGTCAACAAATACCTGTTGACAAATGAATCGAGGTAAACCACAAAATTCTGTTTGAATATCTGACTTGGGTCAAATAACTGACTTGGATGAAAAACATGTTCGCTGAAAAGGAGTCAACTGAATTGTCACTACAAAAGATGTGTTCAAGTATTGGTTACATTACAGGAATATAATATGACTGAACGTGCACTGAAGAAAAATGTAGAATATGAATGGAATGAATAAGTAATTCATTTAGATATCTACCGATGTACCGTAGAACGTGAATATAATATTTTTCGACGGATGGTCTGAAGATATTTGGATATTTTTAAACAAACATCAATTCAACTACACGAGCGGTTGGAAGGAAAACATCACAACTGGTGTTTTCAATGATGATAGCATAATGCATGCACAGTCAGGAGTAAGATTCTATTCGAATATTCAAAATGATTTGAAGTGATCATTCGATATTAATTGATGGACGAAAGTAAACGCTGTACATGGCAGTGTTTTACTTGATACACCTAAATGAATATCATGTGTTATAGTTGAAATAAAAATCTCTTGTACTACACAGTATCTTCGTAGTGCAATGACAAATCGATTTAAGCCCACTTTTGAATTTTTATATAGAATGTTCTTACCATTTTCAAGATGCAGTATAGACTAGGTTTAGAATTTAGAAGAATACAGTTTGAAAATATTGATCTATCAGTTCAAATGAACGGTGACAAGTCCTACTGTGTGGAACTCAGTTCTGAATAATCAATATAAAGTCTAAACTCCGTTGTTTTCAGCTTAGAGTTACTCAGACATAAACTTTCAAGTAAGTAAAAGAAAAGACATATTCTTTGTTCTAGTGTTTTATTGTTGAAGTTTCTTGCCTTTATTTATTGTACTTGACTGAATCTGCTAAAATTCAAATGCATTTTTTCTCTAGCACGACGATCTCATTAAAAAGCTGCATGGAGTATGTGATCGACAAAGCTTATTAGAGAGACAACAGATCGAAACACATAAACTTGATAAATGCGCTTTCAACTTCCCATGGAAGAAAAAAGATCATCGAAAGCATCTTACTAGAATACTACAATAGCTTCGAAGTTGTCAAATAAGCATTTAAAGCTTTCTATTAGAACAAAGGATCCACTTACTACAGCTGAGGAATGAATCTATGACGCTATCGACTGCGACAAAATCCTAGCACTAAACGAGTATATATTGCGTTATCTATGACACTAAAGACTGAAATGATTGATGTGAAACTAGAATGTTGCATCACCTGCATGAAAACGATTATTGACATCATATTAGAGATGGAGAAGAAATACTAAAACTTCTGATTGTATGCGTCAATATTCAGCGATAGCAAAAATAGTGTAAGCATTCAATTTAGATAAGTTCGAGTCTAAGAAAAATATCATGTGGGCAAGAGAAATCAGTAACAGAACCTAAAAGAGTTTGTTTTGGATGGACTGTCTTGTGTACTAGTAGATCTGTTATGCTCCTATTTTTTGAAATACGATTGAAGATTAATGTTTAAAGTATACAGCGAGGAACTTGGACTCATCCGTCCTTCATAGATCATGATAGATAGTATACATTCTTGAATGCCAGAATTTAAATTCTAAAATAAATATTTTTAAATAATTTTTCATTTGACATTTTTCTTAGAGTGTATATAGAATCTACAGAACGATAAATAATTCAATTTGTCTATCTCTCTGCCTGAAACGCGTTTTCTAAGTCACTGTCTATATGAATATAAATTACTGTTTTGTATTTTGTCTCGATTTTTACCGCTCTTTAATTTTACTTTGATAGACTGAAAAGTCTTGGACCTACAGAGTTAATTTTAAAAAGATGTCTGTCTGTGTACGCATGTGTGTAAAACAGTCTGTAATTTGCTTTTTAAAGCATTCTTTGTCTAATCTTATGATGTTCGTTACTTTTTTCGAAGTAAAGAATTTTTACATTTTCTACTTTTTGGATTTTTGAATTATGAATACTTCAAAATAATTTCAATCGAAAATACTATCAGTTGATATTAATTTTGAAATCTTTCCTATTCGAATTCACTGATTTATTAGTTCAATTAGTTCTCAAACTCAAAGGCCTTGATGATTGCAGTTTTTTCCTGAAATATGGCTTTATGAATCTCACTGTAGGTGTGGGTGTCAGTCTTCTCGGCATTCATATCTGGACTTATACCCTAATCTCTTTGGCCATATACTAGTTAGCTTCATCATACACTAATTACTTTAATTATGCCTTGATTTGTTGGATTCCTGAGAACAAAATAGTGAATATGGATGAAGAGTTGTGTGGATTGTATAGAAGCACTTAAGAAGAGATAATGAAAAATTACTACTCGAAAAAACTTGGTGACCAAAAGTATCTTTTTTCCGTGGTCGAAAATGCTACTTCTATTTTGTTTTCTATTGCGAAGACAAAATATAATATTGTTGGGACAGATCCGGGGTTAGCAGACATGCTGTTTTATATCACCCCAGCAACGCCATGTTAAATACTTATGGGAGTAAAAAAAAAACTCGAAATTCAATGATGTTTGCCTAGTGCAATCACTTAAACTTTCTTATAAGTGAATTAAGTGTTAACTAGAAAGAATTCGAACTTCATATTAAGTGTTAAGTAATAAAGCTTAGCTTAATCTTACGTTAAGTTATATGGTGCAGCCTTCTTCAGAAACTGAATTTTCTAAGGACGAAAAATATTACTTTCTCACGAGCTACCTTTATCTAACCTGATAGAAATTTGTCAGAATCATCTAACAACAAATTGTTCACCTATTTTCTGTTATTCTGTAACAACACAAGCCTTATATAAAGAAAAACAGCCTTTCATTCAGATTAAAGAGATTTCATTCACAATGTTCTAGTCAATCCAACAAACCTATTTGATCCAATGGAATCAAAATCCAACTCGAACTTTCAGCATAAGTTCTACAACTTTCTTCATCAATATTTTATATTGAAAGTTGGTTTAATTATTAAAGAGCTATCTTTTTCTATTACGTCAAAATCCACATAATCTATTAGTAGAAAAGTAGTATCCATCCAATTACAATAACTGCTGGAACTTTAAAAAGGTAAAAACCTTTGAGAATCAGAGAAAAAGATCAAGAAATTGTAACGACTTCATTTTCTCCTAGTGGTGCATAATTATATGAGCTGTGTCGTCTGACATGACTTTTCTCCATTTCTCGAGATACTTCAGGTGTAAGTTCAACTTATTTCAATGACCCTTGTACAATCTGATTTTCAACGATTTTCAGCGATTCAAACCTTTCCTTTAAATCGCTGTAGCTAGCAGTATTTAATTATGTGACCTATTACTTACTGGTACTAGCAATAGTTGTTGTTATTTCTGTATCGGGTGTTGTGTCTGTATCAGATGTTGTGTCTGTATCAGGTGTTGTGTCTGTATTAGGTGTTGTGTCTGCATCAGGTGTTGTGTCTGCATCAGGTGTTGTGTCTGTATCAGGTGTTGTGTCTGTGTCAGATGTTGTGTCTGCATCAGATGTTGTGTCTGTATCAAGTGTTGTGTCTG
>CAJNOL010002697.1:0-33207 GCA_905250125.1 Rotaria sordida | reverse complement strand
CTTCTATGACAATTCTCAAAATGCCAGCGTGGTTTTTCAAAGATTCTCTGAAAAACCAAACTTCGGAGTTTTTCTCAGAAAAGTTTTTGCTTATAAAAATATGCTTTGGGTCTTGGCTATCAAATGCTGAAAACCATAGGTCTCTATCTTGTTCCTATCAAAAATTATTCAAAAAACAACCAGGTGTCTTATATTCTGGCACCGATAGTAGTTTTCTCACTACTCAACCAGGATTTTTACGTTCATTGTCTTCTGGTGATGAGAATATGAGGTAGTCTTGAAGAATTTGAACAGAGTAAGAATTATACATGTTACTATTAAACGATAACTACTAGTTATGCTCTCATTGTTTTGTGGAAGCCACTGAACTAGTGGCTTTGTATTAGCAGCAGTAATCCTAAGAGGTCGGGCAAAACAGCGTTACAAGGCGTTTATTCTCAATTATGACTTATTCTTTGGTCTTGGTGTACTTCGTTTTACATTCCGAACGAAGAACTTCGTCAGACGAGCATTTGTGGCAAGACGTTGATGGACGATTATTTCAAAAGTGTAAATGAGTTTATTGTTTCGATTTTAGCGAAGTAGAACTTCGTTGTCGAGGCATTTTCTCCACAATTCAAGTTTATTTATGATGATTTGTCATTTACAAAACTATATATTGATTCCATGTCACTGTCTAGAAAGGTTTCAAAACGGTCTTTCAGATACCTCTAACGATAGGCTTTCAGAAAGGTAGCCTATACAAGAGGCAACGACTTTTGCGTCCCACTGTACATGTTTTAATCGTATACAAATAATTTTTTTTTCCTACACTTGTAATTTATAATATAAATGTAAATAAGTGATGACTAATGCTGATGATAACGCAAAACAGGTAAACACATGTATATCTAAATTTCTATAATGTACACACATTTTATGTATGATGCATGCACACATAAATCATTCATCCATTACTTGTAATCACATGTCTATTGATATATGTAAAAATCCTATGAAATTTAGTAAATAACCTATAGGTAAAAGTTACTGTTTGCGAAAAAAAAGATTGTTTGATACACATGTTGTGCATAAAACTAACGCTAAATGTTTCATTCAGCTATCATTCAAATGGATTATTTTTCTATACAAAAAAGTTTACCAACAATTAATGTGAAATGAATTGCATATGAAAAATTTTTATCACACGAGATAAAAAACACATATACGAAAAATATAGTATACAATATATCCCTATGTAAAAAAATGGTCAGAAAAAAACAACGATTAAATACGCCACATTTTGATTAAATTAGATTTTTTCTGACATAAGAATAATCTAAAAAACTTGTCAGTGTATTCTCATAAGAGTCCGTTGACAAACTCTGACTATTATGAATTTATGGTATATTCTCGAACACGTTAAAATAATTTATTTCAACAAAATACCATCAAATAAATGAATAAATCAAAATGAAAAAAATTTTTGTCGTTGATACGTGTTCTCTCAAAGTTTAGCATTTTGAAAACATTTTCATTCAGAATTCCTACTCAATCCAATTATTAGATTCATTTAATGTCGTTATACTGAAAACATTTAATATCGAATTTAACTGATTTCTATTATAATTATACCATCTCAGTTTGAATCAATTTACATAGAAGTTCCAACTTAACTAAATTTAATTACTTCTGTTCAGTAGCAACTTTATGATCTGTAAATATGTACAATCCACATAATCATGAAAAATTGAGAGGAATCTAAAGAAAATCACTTATTTTCGATATGTATGATTAAATTTGGATTATAATTGAGTTTTAATCACAATAAAAAAATCAATCATAATCAGATTTTTTGTTTTTGGCCTTCTGTTTTTTACATGGGTTACGTCAAATACAGACAGTTATACTCAATGAATTGAAATAAATAATGTGGTAGCAAGCGATTCATATTTAGAATTTCTTCGTAATTAATTAAGTTTCTGAATTTTTCATAGTAACTTCTATTTTGAGAATTTCCCATCAATAACAACTAAAAGAAGCATATAAATTATATAATCGAAACCATTGAATGAAGTTCTATGAAATCATTATATCATTTAACGAAATCAAAATTTTGTTCGATTTTTGTCCTTGACGTACCTTATGAATGGTATGAATTTGACTGAAAAAAAAAGATTATTTTACGATTCTCAACGATCAGGATCAAAGAATTTCATTAAATACAAGAAAGTGAGAACCGTATAATTACGTCAACAAGAGATAATAGTGTAATGAAAAATATTCATGAACAAAAGTAACGACAAGACAATACATTTTTTTACGTGGATGCCCATGTGAAAAATGCATTTTCGACACCTTTGTTTTCGCTATTCTTTCATTCGTTATTTTTTCTTTCGAACGAATTGATACATATCCATCTTACATCGAATGAATAATATAAATAGTATTTATCTTTTTTGTTTCTCTCTCTTTCTTTACTTACCTATCGTTTAGTGTAACAAATAACGAAAATATTTATCTACTTCACGTGTTGATGGCTTTTGCACCGATTTCTCCGTTAACTGTTGATGGTCTACCTAAATTTCTCTCAATCGGATATCATCATTTGATCAACCAGGCTATTTACACATTTGCTGAACTTGGTATAGCTGACCGGCTTATTCATGCTCCATCTGATCATGGTTTTACTGTTCAAGAAATCATTGGTGATGATCAACCACAATGGAATAGAGATTTGCTTTATCGAATATTACGTGCATGTATTTATGGTGGTATTGTCGAATCAATTCATGATGATAAACATTTCATTCTTACCGCATCTGGTAGTATGATGACGTCGGATCATCCATCACATGTTCGAGATTTTATTCGTTTAGTCTTTGGACCAATATCTAACAGTTGTAGTTTGCAATTACCAAATATGGTACGTGGTGAAGGCACAGGCAGTGGAATAGCTCGTGTCTCAGGTGGTATGGATATGTATACGTTTATGGCTCAACCTGATCAACAGGAGTTCGTACGAATATTTAGTGGTGCTATGACAACATTTTCAATGCAAAATGGGTCTGAATTAGTGACAAATGTCGATTTTGGTCGTTTTAAAACCATTATTGATATTGGTGGTAATCGTGGAACATTCTTAGCTCAGATTCTTGAAAGTTATCCATCAATTCAACAAGGAATCGTCTTTGATCTACCACATGTTATTGATCAATTTAAAAATGGTGAAGAGTTCGAATTGCGTAAAATACATAAAGACAAATGGAATTTTGTTTCTGGCAATGTATTTGATTCATCAGCTATTCCATCAGCAGATGCCTATGTACTAAAACATATTTTACATAATTTTGATGATAGTCAATGTGTGAAAATTTTATCATCGATTCGCGAGGCTAATGAAAATCAGAAAGGTAAATCAACGACTATATTTATTATCGATCACATAATTTTACCGGGTGGATCTTTAAGTAACTGGCAAACACATGCACTCGATGTAATAATGGCTATTTTATTTGAGAATGCTCGTGAACGGACACAAGATGAATATAAACAATTATTGAAGAAAGCTGGCTTTGAATTGAAACAAATGTATCCAATTCAGGCACCAGATTCTATCATCGAAGCTACAGTTATTCATTAATTGAAATGTAATAAATTTTAATCAAACATTCGAATAAAAAGATAATACTTAATCGATCCAAAAGTCTAGAGTGAAAATTTCATGCTGGTCATATTATCTACTGAGAAGTCTATATTTTCTTTGAATGTTCAATTTAGAGATGATTCTTGATGACGACGGTCACTGTGTGTTTTACAACGATAAGTTTTAGAGAATAAAACAATTCTTTAGAGATTATGACATTCTATGTCATCGTTTTGGATAAGTCTGATTTCTCAACTATACTCAAGAATCTAGTTTGAATTCAAAATATTTCTGTTTAGTGATGAAATTTTAACTGTCTGCGTGTCTACGAGCTTTGATGTTTGCATAGTACTGATATAATGCTGAATTCGTGGAAAGAAATATTCTTCTTTGAATAGAAGATTTACTATGTGAGACCGAATATTCTTCGTTCTTGAGATTTCTGATCTTGAGCTGTCTGATCATTAACACAATTATAAGGCACACAAACTTCGCTTGCGGTAGGAAATATAGCACCGATGGTGGGTGATGGTGACGGCGATCACAACGGTAAACTTGGAGGTGGGTATGGCTAAATAGAGTGCTCGCAGTAGTAGCCGCAGCCACACCGATGAAAACTATTAGAACTGTTTGATGTTTCCCAAAACCGCGTTTGAACGGTGATATTATAGTGTTCAAATACTGTTTCTCTCGTTTGTTTGTCTGACATTTAAATGACAAAAATAGTTTGGTGTTAGTTCAATGAACAAACTTTGTGAGAAACGGAATTCACAATCGTGCCATAATAATCGCATCAAGCTGTAGAAACTCATTATGCACAGAAATAATTGCTTTGAAATTATTTCTCTTGTTGACTACTGATAGGATGAAATGAAATCGTTATTTTTGCTTTATTTTATTTCAATATGAAATATCAATCTTGTTTTCAATTACTTCCAACGTTCTCTTCTGTAAAAGTTTTCAGAAAAGTAGTTCTTTCAAAAAATGATTTCTTATTGTCGATAACTTTTGATAAAAGTTTAATTTCATGGCTATATTGTTTATAATAATGCAAGAGAATTTTTTACAAGACATCTATGGATTGCATTGATTGATTCGTTTTTTTTATTTACAAGTCTCAGGAGACAAATTTATTTATCTAGCTATGACTTTATTTTAAAACATGAAAGCACTCAATTTTCTAATCTAAATGTTGACGAGAACAGTAGCTGCTGTTTGAAGAAGATGTCTTCTCGATATTAAGAAAAGATGCTTGTCTCATTCTCGATGATCGTATTAATTCGCTTGAAACAAACTCTTTCTTAATAGACCTTTGATGAGAATATGTCAAAAATAGTGTAATAAAAAAAATCAAATCGAATTCGAGAAGAGCATCTAATGGTGGAATAGCATGAGCAAAATTCTTGACTGTGGCTACTGTTGATTGTCAATAGGTGGAAAACATCAATGTCCAATTGACAGAGCCAATGAAGCATGCCAAAGCTTTGATGGATTAATTATCAACTACTGCCTGTTGCAAAGAAAATAGTATTGAAATTGATGAGTATGAAATAAGTATCGAACTAGAATGATCAATAATGTTTGAGTGTGGTTGCCGCACACTAATCAAAATGTAATTGGAAAATTCTCTATGATAAGAACTAATGCGTTGGTAGTCGTCACGAGTGGGTGAATAACTTCACCTTCTACATGAGAAACCTACGGCCAATGTCTTTTGACAAATTAAATCTAAGATGGAACAGTGCATTTGAGCGATTGACGAATCTCGACTACTTGAGTATAGGTGTGAATGAAGCAGAGACCCACATCCTTCCTAAAATTATACTAAACTGCATTTTCATTATTAATTATTTATTACTACTATTTCAAGTCTTTTCTTTAAAACATTTTGCATGTATTGAGCGTCATCCAATGTTCCTTGATCGAATATTCCAAAAGAATGAAAGTTCGAAGTCGCACATTCATTAATCTATGCAACGGTGATATTAAGACAACTTTATCTCTATCATAATCAAAGACTCTTGACCACCAAATAATCCAGAGTTAAATACATCAGAGTATTCGATTTGGAAGAAATTTACATATTCCATCAATTAGAAAAAAAAAGTACTATTGAAAAACTTTTTCCTACAAAAATTAATTTTACAAAATTGTTCACTTTTGAGTATTCGTTTGATACATGTCTTGGAAAATGATAGATATCATTAAAATATAAAGAGACCTATTATTTCTGGAACACTGGTTACCTAATAACATGAGTATAGCGTGGAAAATTTATATAGTCTAGATGATGAAGGACAAGATTATCACCATGATAGATTAACACATTACGAGGAACATGTTAGACATCGAGATTATAGGAAATCATTACATAGTGAACACTGCGATTAATGTCATTGATCGCCTTTCAAATCTAAGAATAATATCAATATTTCATTGAAATGAAATTTAAGATTGAACTAATTATTCTATATTTACACTTAAAAAGAAAAAACTTGACGTTATCATCATTCATGAAAATAATGTAAATAACAGATGTTCCTTCAACTAGTTATGTATCTACTGTATTTTATAAGATTCTTTAATCAATAAATCAAACATGTATTCAGTTCTTGTTATGTTTTTACATGACAAAAACGTTAATATCATATATTTATAGTTGATTCTTTGTTAAGATACTGTTCAACATGTCGAACAACTGTAAGTCCACTTTCAAGAGCTCCATCAATAAATCCTCGCCAACCATTTGCTGTATCACTACTTGCAAAGAACAAAGGTGGTTCATGTTCTTGTAATGTTAATAAATTTGATGTTATTTGACCAGGTCGATACCATCCCCATGTTCCACCTGTATATGGATCACTACGCCAATCATGTCCTATAATATATTTAATTTTAATATCAGGTAACAATTTATTTAATGCAAGTTTTACAGCATCAAAATCTCGAATATCTAATAAATCTTCCATTCCAAATCCAATAATAATTGTACCTTCTTTATCATCTGTAAAAGCCATTGTTATTGGATTAGGATATGGTGCATAACCACACCAATTTCCAATTGGTTCTTCAAGTTTAACAGCAAATTTACTACCACCACGACATTGTTGTTCATTAATAACACGTTGTTTTTCAAGTTTTAATGGTGGTAAAAATTCTATATTATGTAATGTATTCAATGGAATAGTAATAATTGTAGTACGACCAGTAAATAATTGTCCATTTTGTGTACAAATTGTAACATTATTATCATTAGTTCGATTTATAGAAATAATTGGAGTAGAAAGTAATAATTGAACATTATGACAATCATTTAACATAGCTTTTGCTAATGTACTTATTCCTTCAGTTATTTTATATCGACTAGTTTTATCAAATAATCGACATGTTTCATAATCTCCAAGTGCCCACCAACGAAGATGATCAATAAATCCACTTTCAGAAAGTTTACATTGTGAATTCATTGAAAGATATGCATCCATTATTTCATACATATCTTTATTATTATTAAATATTGTTGAAATTTGATCTAAACGATCTTGCATTGACATTTTATCATAAGTTTGAATAACTTCATTGGCACCGAAAGGTTCATGTGGTAAAGGCATAACAGTTCGTCCTTGAACTCCATCAATATTACTATAATTATTCATAGATTCACATAATTGTGGTAATAAATTTGTCATTGACGTAATTTTTAATCGAGAACCATTATCTAATAATAAACTAAGACGATCAGCTGTTACACCTTGAGTTTCTACAATTGAAAGACCATAACGTGTAATTTCAGTCCATACATGAGGTTGACTCCAATGTACCCATGTGCCACCCATTTCATACTTTTGATTATCAAATTCACTTGTAAATGTTCGACCACCTATTCGATCTCGTGCTTCAATAATTAATACTTTTCGATTACGACGACTAAGTTCACGTGCAGCCATAAGACCAGTAAATCCAGCACCAATAATTATTACATCAAAGTTTGTATTGACTGTTACTAACGATGATGGAGTAACAGCAGATGTGATTAAACCATTTTCAAGGCCATTATTTCCATGATGAACAAAGCCATCTTGTGTACGGCTTGTAAGTTTATTCAATCTAGTTTCCATTAGTTTTTATGTTAGAACT
Organism: Rotaria sordida; assembly: GCA_905250125.1. Classification (NCBI taxonomy): domain Eukaryota; kingdom Metazoa; phylum Rotifera; class Eurotatoria; order Philodinida; family Philodinidae; genus Rotaria; species Rotaria sordida. Next base: position 25,448 of record CAJNOL010002697.1, on the reverse strand, counting down.
AATGATGTATGTATTTTAAATATGTTGATAACAAGAAAGAAAGACAAACACTTCGGTTCTTTTTCTTATCAGTGGTAACTTTAGACTTATGTCACTTTTAGGTTATTTATTATCTAAATATTGAAAAATTCATTCTCTTACATTGAGATTCTATTTTCTTTTATGCAATACTTTTCTATATATATATATATATATATAATTGATAGTCAATGTTCTTTGAACTTGAAAATGTATTTATTTAATATAGAATGTTTTTATTCGATCTGTTGAGAAAAACTTACGAACACCATTTTTGTTGATAATAATATTATTCTTGTTCTATTTATTTTATTATACAGAAATGAATGATTACAAAATAAAATAACTACCCATGTGTATAGAACCGCTAAAAAATCGCCGGTTATCCGGCAGTTTCTTCAGTTGATCCGGTTTCTAATATTGACTGTGTGATTCCTTCAATTCTATCATAGCACAATTATTTTTTTGCAATGTTTGATTATTTTTTTGCACGTTATTTAAAAAAAAAACTAAACAAATAGTTTTAGCTTACAGACATAACAAAAAGAGCTCATATTTGATAGCTAGGATTTCAAAACTATTGAATTCCATTAATAGGAATCAACAAATTATATGGATTTCTGTTGAATATTTCGTAAATGGTTTTTATTACCCATGTAAAAAACAAGACTGGAAAAATCAGTTAAAATAAATTAAGAAAAATCAAAATTCCAAAAGTTTGATTTATATATATATATATATATCTGATTAAAATCAGGTTATAATAGTACCATTATAATCGATTAACGATCCGATTTTTCCAATCTTTTTTCTTACATGGGTATCCACATGGACTTTTTTATTTAATTTAGTCTTTCTCTTTTTTATGAGAAAATTGAAATAAGTACATTTAAGTAGCGCTAGAATTTCTTTACTTATTCAAAAGTTAGAATAATATTTTCAAACCGAAATTTTTTCCTAAATTATAAATTATCATTGGAAGAAAAATCAAAATGGATAGTAATATGAAGCATTTTGATTCAATATCTGATGTTTCTTCACGAATGTAACTTTTAGTATTAAACCACAAGAAAAAAAAAATTTAAATACTTAAGTTATATTATCTCGAGGTTCGACGATGACATATCTTAAATTGTTTTTGCGTGATTCAGAATTATACTATATTCCTGAAGAAATATCAGATATTGAATCAAAATACTTCATATTACTATCCATTTTGATTTTTCTTCCAATGATAACTTATAATTTAGGAAAAAGTTTTGGCGTGAAAATATTATTCTAACTTTTGAATAAGTAAAGAAATTCTAACGCTAACTAAATGTACTTATTTCAATTTTTTCGTAAAAAAAGGAAAGACTAAATTAAATAAACAAGTCCTGCGGATGATAAAAAATATTTACAAAATATTCAACAGAAATCTATATAATTTGTTGGTTCCTATTAATAGAATTCAATAGTTTCGAATTCCTAGCTATCAAGTATTTTTACCAGATACCACGACTTACTAGATTTTTTTTCTATCGAAAATTAACAAGACAACGTTGACATACATTGATTAGTTGAACATGACATGCAACCATCGACATATTATTCAACCAAAAGTTGATCTATTATAGTTCAATAAAAAAATTATAGCCAGCCTGAAAAAACTTACCGAAAAAAAAAAGAAATAAGCATGGATGTTTAGTACTATCCTTAAAAAAGACACATCTTCTGGATTTTATTCTCTAGACAACGTTATTAAAAAAAATACCCAATGATCGTTAAATTTGGAATTTCTAAAAAAAATTAATTTTATACATTTCGCACAAAATGTTTTTCGCAGCAGAATTTATGGATCTTTCATCTTCTTTGCATGATATAAAAATAGTAATTGACGATAAAATATACGTTCATTTTGAAGTCTATCAACGTTCTATAGGATACATTATACCGAATAATCGAAATAATCTTGTAGCCAGTGTTCCGAATGAGAATTCGAAATATAGTGAGAACCCGCACTCTTTTTCAGCAGATGAGATGAACGGTTGCACTCCGTTTCAAGAATCAAAGTGCAACAAAATGCAAATGTATAAATGCGTCTAGAAAAAGGAAATGATAGTTTATAATCCATACTCTAAAATTTTTTAAAAGTGTACATAAATTATCGAAATTTTGAAAAAAAATTGATAAATTTAATGAAAATTTTTTGAGATCTTTGAAAATAATTGAAGATTTTAGAAATTTTTTTTAGATTTCTCAAAGACTTTTGAAGATTTCTCTAGAATTTTTGAAAAGCCTTGAGGCAAAAAAACAAAATTTCTAAAGATTAGGGGAGTGATCCTCGCTCGCGACAGCTCTGTTTCGAAGTCATTTGGTTGTTACTATTATTTGAATTTTCTTTTGATTGATCGAATGAAGATCTGGTTGATTGAATTAAAAACTTTTCTAGAAACGTTGTTTGAGTGTTTATATGAGTGTTCTTTGTTCATTATCTGAAATAAGAATAAGAAAAGACCATTTGCTGCAATCAAAAAAACATAATAAATAAGAAAATTCATTGTAAAAATGAAAATAACCAATATAAATTAAAAGATAAAACAAAGTGAAAAATCTTATAATAGAGTACAGCATGTGCATTCTATTTTTTCGAGTGAAGTGCAAAACAGCGTGCAAATCACAATAAGTGCGTGGCGTACTCACTTTGATTTTGCTTGGTGCACTCATCATTCGGAACACTGACCGGCGGTATCTATATAAAAATGACGCCATGGGTACTGTTGAATGGAGATGTCACGAAGATTCGGTGGACTATAAAGCGAAACTTGCTATTTTGTTTTTTGTTTTAATAATTAGTCAATTTATTCTTATTTTGGATCTTTGATCACTCTGTCCTCTTCTCAGTTGATTTCCTTGAATTCCATGAATTTCTTGAATTTTCAATGTCTAGACGATGGATATATCTGGTTCTAGTGAGCAATAGCTTTGACATAGATCGATTGTATTTCGTTCCTACTTCACTGAAATGCTGTTGTACGGTTCTTTTATTGATTAGGGCACATTTCTCTTGCAGTTGATCGTTGATATTTCGGTTTTGGGACGAACATCTATAGTTGGGCAAGTGCAACAATTTATTGATCCTGTTTCTTTTTTGATCATTGCAGTGATCAACAAGATCAAACTGAATCATTTAAGTCGTTTGACTGTTTCCCCTGATTGAGCTAATACTTCATTGTCGTCATGTCATAATGAACTGCTTTCATCACAGACGTATGACTGAGGATTAAACCAAATGAACTTTGAGATCAAAAACATTTTCATACCGCCGATACACTGATAAGACCGAATGTCTGAACTATTTCAGAGCTAATCGCTAAAGGTATTCGAAAATGAGAGCTGCAAATCTATGAATCATTCGCCAGTAAAGAAAAGGGAATTATAGTCTTTCTATCTCAAATTCAGGTTGAGAAATAATTTGTTTATTTATTTTTCCTGAAAGGAATTTTTATCATTTTACTATTATGGTGAGATTTTTGCTGAGGATACTAGACTATATAATTGTATAATATAACTAACAGATCATGAAAATGGATTAATGTCAAGATTGAAGGAAAATATGTGTGCAAAAAAAAAACCAGTGTAACATAAGCTTTTCCACTTTATATATTTCAGGTAGATTGACAACAGATCTATATAGAAAAATAACATCTTTAATGTCTATCAAGCATTCGGATCGCTAAGTTCAGAAGTGCTGCTCTCAATATTTGTGTTTAATGAAATTTACTCGATGTTATCGCTTTCTTCTATATTGATATTAACATCTTCATCTTCTTTTTTTTGTTTTGTCGACTCCTCCGCAATTCTCTGCATTCTTAATATAAAACCGTCTCATCTGATATTCGTCATGGTCAACACCCACGCCCACACTCTGAATATTCTTCCAAAACATTATGGTATAGAATTGAACATCTTAATATAGCTTCTCCATTACAGTCTCAACCTATCCTAAAAATTTCATGCGATTTGAATGTGCCTGAACCAACATTGATTTCCAAAGGAGAATTAAATAATGGACTTGATTTCGTCAATGTATACATTCTTTTGTGAAACATGATCTAAAAAGAGTGATGAAGTATAGAGGTAACAAGTTGGATCCCACAGACCATGATAGATATTGTTCATATACGATAGAAGACCGTAGATCAATAACATCTCGTTACATTATATGAACTATTTCCTTATTGCATTTCTGGAGAATTAAGTAAACAGATAATGAAAAAAATATGTCCTAAAATACATAGAATAAAGAAATCTTCTTGTAATTACGAACAGTACTAATGTCATATTTCACATTTAAATCGTGTAGAGACTACATTAATAACTTTTCTTTAATTATTAATTATAAATTTAAATAATCACCGAAAAATATCCTTAGTAAATTTTTATATAAAAAATAATTGTAAATATCGTTCAATGTTGAAATATATTTTCTAAAAATAAAATACAGTAGTTTTAATAAGATACGAAGCCACCTTATCAAACAAAAATAGAATATCAAATAAGAATAAAATTAACATGTTTGTAAAAAAATTTCTATATAGTCTGTACTAAAACATGCAACAGCAATATCCAACCGACCATCATTATCAAAATCTTGAATACTAACGGATAGAGGTCGAGAATCATAAGATATAGAATACGGCTCTGGATCTCCAAAAATTCCATTGTCTAAACCATAAAAAACAAGCATTTTATTGGTACCAATATCAACAACAACGAGATCTAATCGATTATCTTTATTCAAATCAGCAACTGCTATCGAGGATGGAGAAGAACCAATTCCAGTTGAATAATTTGTCATAATTGAAAAGCTTCCATTCCCATATCCAAAAAAAATACCTATATTGCTCGAGTTAAGATTAGCAATAACAATATCTGATTGATGATCATTATTGAAATCATTTACAGCAATCGAATTCGGAAAAGAAAAATCACCAGTTGAATATGTTCGTTGCTTATCGAATGTTCCATCCCCATGTCCAATAAAAATACCGATATTATTCGTACCTGCATTGGCAACTGCAATATCTAATTGATGATCATTATTAAAATCTCCAACGGCGACTGATGTAGGAACAGAATTATTACCAGTTGAAAAATGTGTCTGTGTTGCAAAAGGTGTACTTTTATCTCGAAACATGATTATTATAGTGGCAGTAGTAGGATTGAGGACAGCCAAATCTATTCTACTGTCATTATTAAAGTCAGATATTACAAAAGATGACGGATATGTATAAGCACCAGTTGAATAGGTCTTTAGTGTTGCAAATTGTCCACTTCCATATCCATAAAGTACACTAATATTACCATAACCATTGGCCACATCAGCGACTACTATATCGAGTATTTTGTCATTATTCAAATCAGCAATGGCAATCATAGTTAACAAAGATTCAGGACTTATCGGTATTGGTTTTTGAGGTGAAAACGTGCCGTTACCATATCCAAAATATATTATAACATTTCGACTATCTTGATTACTGACAACGATATCTATTGTATCGTCATTATTCAAATCTTCAACAGCAATCGAATATGGCTTAGAATTAAGGCCGGTTGAATATGTTGTTTTATTTCTAAAGAGACCATTACCATATCCTAAAAATATCTCAATTTCATCTCTCTCTTGAATAGTAACAGCTAAATCTAATATATGATCATTATTGAAATCATTAACAGCAATCCACATTGCTGACGAATTAGTTGACGTCCAATATGATATTTTTTCTACAAAGCTTCCATTACCATATCCTATAAATAAACGAATATAATCGTTTCCTTCATTGGCAACAACGATATCCAGACTACCATCCTGATTGAAATCACCAACGGCAATATAATTTGGAGATGAAGAACCCGACGAAAATAACATTTGTTTAGCAAACGCCCCATCTCCATATCCTAGAAATATGCTGATACTAGAATTTCCTGAATTAGCGACAGCAATATCGAGTAGTTTGTCATTGTTGAAATCACCAAAGGCAATTGCTTTTGGAGTAGGACCTGTCGAATATGATATATTGTGAATAAAAGTACCATCTCCATGTCCTAAAAGAACATCAATAGAGTCAGTCCCTGAATTAGAGACTATAATATCCATTTGATTATCATTATTAAAATCAGCTGCAATTATACAAAATGGAAGAACAAGATGTGTCTTGAAACGAATATCATAATTTGTAAATGTCGGATAATCAAATCCAAGAAATACACCTATATTGCTTTGATTAGAATTCACAACAACAACATCCATCCAATTATCCTTCCTAAAATCACCAATGGCAATCGAACATGGAAGAGATCCAGAGCCAGTTGAATGTACAGTTGGTTTATCAAATGTCCCATCACCAAAACCAAGAAAAACATTTATATTATTCATCCAATAATTGGCTACAACGATATCAAGTTGGTTGTCTTTATTAATATCGGCAGTAGTTACATATTGTGGACGTGAATTAAAGCCAGTTGGATAGGTAAAGTTTTTCATAAAATTTCCTTTTTCATAATCAAGAAATATTTGTACATTATTAGTTCCTGCATTAGCGACAGCAATGTCCGTCTGATTATTATTATTGAAGTCATTGATAGCAATTGAATGTGGATGTGGACGAGAGCCAGTTAAAAGTACAATTTGATTTGTAAAATTTGCACTGTAATATAGGATAAAAACATGGAAATCATTAGTGACAGTATTGGTAACTACAATATCTAATTGATTATCATGATTAAAATCACCAAAGGCAATCGAGGATGGAAATGAATTAACTCCAGTTGAAAACATATTTCGTACTCCAAATGTTTCATTTCCATATCCCAAAATGATACTAATACTGAAATACCATTGATTAACAACTACAATATCTAGGAAAGTATCATTATTCAAGTAGGCAAGACCCACGGAGTATGGAAAGGAACCAGCACCAGTCGAATACTTCTTTATACTTCCAAATGTCCCATTCTCATATCCGAAAAGTATACCTATACCCGAAGTATAAGGATCAGCATAGATGAGATCAAGTTGTGTGTCATTATTCAAATCTCCAATAGTAATACTAAGTGGATAACTAACATCAGTTGAAATAATCTGTGAAATATGAAAAGATCCGTTACCATATCCAAGATGTATACTAATTGTAGCACGTTGAAAATGTGCAACAGCAAAATCTAGAAAACCATCGTTATTGAAATCACCTACACCAACAGAATTCGAATATATATCACTGTCCGGTGCATATGTTTTAATAATTGTGAAGCTTCCGTTACCATGTCCAAGAAATATACCTGCGTTATTAGTACCATAAATAGCAGTGACTATATCGGTATTATTATCTTTATTGAAGTCACCAACAGCGATTGAAAATGGATATGAACCTTCTACTTGATAGATATTTGTATATTCAAAAGCTCCATTGCCATATCCCAGATAAATATAAATTGCATTTATATCAAATACGCCAACGACAATATCAAGATTATCATCGTTATTAAAATCAGCAACAGTAACAGATTTTGGGCGAGCATTATGTTTAATAAAATATATTGTTTGATTCTCAAAAGATCCATTACCTAGCCCAAGAAATACACCAATACTACTACTATTGATATTGGCAATAACAATATCTAGTTGATTATCGTGATTGAAGTCACCAATAGCAATAGAATCTGGTGTAGAATAAGCGCCAGTTGAATATGTCAATCGATATGCATCAAGATGAACGATAAATGAAGACAAAATAAGAATATTATTAGTGATAGCATTAACAATGGCGATATCTGAACGATTATCATTGTCAAAATCACCAATGACAAGCGACTTTGGAGTAGAAGAAGGCCCCGTTTCATACATCTCTGCAGCAATAAAAGATCCGTTTCCATCTCCTACAAGCAAACGTATATTTGCATAATCTGTATTGGCAATGGCCAAGTCTAAATTTGTGTCATTGTCGAAATCACTAGTAACAATAAACTGTGGACTAGAAACAGAGCCAGTCGGATATGTAATAATCTTTCTAAACGTTCCATTTCCATATCCTAGAAAAACACCTATATTCCTTGTACCATTATTCGCAACAGCAATATCCAAAATATTATCGTTGTTGAAATCACCAACAACGAGTGAGCATGGATTAGAACCACTACCCGTCGAATATTTATGATTTATAAATATTCCAAATCCGTTACCTAAAAGTATAGTTAAAGTACTAATACCATAATTAACAACAGCAATATCGATATGATTATCATTGTTGAAATCAGCAACAGCAAGTGAATAAGGCATAGAATCATATCCCATATCAATGATTGATCCTATATGAAAAATTCCATTGTTCAAACCAAATAATATCACTATATTTGAAGTACTCAAACTAGATACAGCAATATCTAATTGATGATCATTATTAAAATCTTCAACGGCAAATGAAAACGGACGAGAAGAACCAAGTGAAAACGTTATTTGATTAGAAAAGTTTCCATTACCCGAACTGAGAAATATCCCTATACTATTAGTTCTTTGATTAGCAACAGCAATATCCAATAGAGTATCATTATTGAAATCATTAACAGCAACCCAACATGGAAAAGATTGAAGACCAGTAGAGTATATAGTTTGATTTCTAAAAGTTCTATTTCCATAACCGAAAAAGATACCAATGCTATCAGTACCAAAATAGGCAACTACAAGATCTTGATGATTGTCTTTATTAAAATCGCCAACAGCAGCGTGTAACGGAAATGAATCATAACCAATTGGATATTTAACCGTAGATTTAAAAGTTAACTTGCATACTGTGTCTAAATGATAGGTTTAAATTTAGGTCTTCGTTTTAGCTATTGCTCTATCGTTCTATAGAAAAAGTATACATGCTTTCTCAACTAAGAATTTTTCTGAAAAGACATGTTCAATCTTATCGATATGTGAAGTTTTAAATTCGATGAAACTTTCATAGAATGTTTTTCTCTTTCTGACATGTCTACTCAGTTAGCATAACGATACGTAAATACTTCTGGACTGACATGCAGGATTTTTAAAAATCCTTGATTTGTAAAAGTTTTTCGAATGTTTTGTTGAGTATTGGAAATTAATGTTTCGATAAAAAAAAATGTGTTTTTGATAAACTAATTCAGGTCTACATACTCTACAGAAATTGCCCACTGTAAGATTTATATATTCTTCTTATAATAAACTAATGAAATGAATTATTTTTGAATTCTACAAATGAAAATAAAATGGTTTCAAAAATGAAATACATAGCTAAGCATTAATTAATCATATAAAGTTATTGTCATCATCAACTATTCTTTTATGAATGTGATCTTTTTTGACTATCGATATATCATATGATTTTATTTTGTTTAGAAAATGATATGTATTCTAAGATCAAAATAGAGCATACTTGTTTCTTTTGATTGTGTTAAACAAACTACGAGTATACCGATAGTCATTGCAATAATTGTAAATATGGCAAATGTAACAACAGCTATGAAAGGTCGATTTATCGAGCAACATGACTCTTCTCTATCAAAGACAATAAATGAATAATGATAAAAGAGATGTGAAAATAAACGATATACAATGGTGTTGGAATTGTTTCATTTGGATTATGATGAGTAGACATTAAGTCTTTATTTTGTAGAGTATCGACTTAAGAATGTTGTATGACACACGATTGTTCGTCTGAAATACTGACAATATTCATGTATAGATAAACAATACTTGAATCATCTGTTAATAAACTCTTTCTAAGGGAATATTAGATGTTTTTTTTTTTGAATTTCTTTCACTAGGAATAGTATTGTCTATCAACTAGAAGGTAAATCAAGATTGTTCAGTTTAAATTTCAAAAATCAGTCTTGAAGAAAAATAAAACTTTCATTAAGATAATTGTTATTTTTACTTTATATTATCAAATTAGCGATATTGAAAATTTCCTTCAAATGATATATATATGTCGTGCCGAAGTTACACTTTTTGCCGAAGTTGAACTTCGACGGACAAATTCGTCGAAGTTTAACTTCGGCAATAAAAATTTGTCGAAGTTACAACTTCGGCAATAAATTTTGTCGAAGTTAGACTTCGGCAATAAATTTTTGTCGAAGTTATTTTGCAACATTGATCTAAATATCTTTCATCAACAAGTGAGTGTCATCTTGTTGAAGAATGCATTGAAGCTATTTCTCTCAAGTAAACAATATTTACAATAATATTTATGAATATTTATTTTGAAGAATTTACAAATCATTTAGAAATGAAGAATTTTGTTTACTGATCTCGTTGAGTTTTCTACTTATGGAGAGTACTTCAAATGTTCTCAGTAGTACCCTTAGATCCAGAAATTGGCAATTCAAGGAATTCAAGCTGCTACAACAATTCCATTACTTAGGATTAAACCGTACCGTGCTATCCACGGAAATCAAAGAATTCAATAGAATGTGTTGATTTTCCTGGAATTCCAAGAGCATCTCAATAGTGAGGGTGATGGTATCTTTCTCTAACACAGTGCAGTGAAATTCAAGGAATTCAAGGAATTCCAGGAAAACCAAGACATTCTATTGAATTTCTTGATTTCCGTGGATAGCACGGTACGGTTTAATCCTAAGTAATGGAATTGTTGTAGCAGCTTGAATTCCTTGAATTTCTTAATTTTCCTTGAATTGCCAATTTCTGGATCTAAGGTACTACTGAGAACATTTGAAGTACTCTCCATAAGTAGAAAACTCAACGAGATCAGTAAACAAAATTCTTCATTTCTAAATGATTTGTAAATTCTTCAAAATAAATATTCATAAATATTATTGTAAATATTTTTTACTTGAGAGAAATAGCTTCAATGCATTCTTCAACAAGATGACACTCACTTGTTGATGAAAAATATTTAGTTAAATGTTGCAAAATAACTTCGACAAAAATTTATTGTCGAAGTCTAACTTCGACAAAATTTCTTGCCGAAGTTGTAACTTCGACAGACTTTTATTGCCGAAGTTAAACTTCGACGAATTTGTCCGTCGAAGTTCAACTTCGGCAATATTTTTTGCCGAAGTTTAACTTCGGCAAAAAGTGTAACTTCGGCACGACATATATATAAATAAAAGAAAATCATTACATTAAAATAACATGAACACATCTGTATAAGAAATTATGAGGTGTGGACGTCGGTATGGATGCGAAAACTTTTGTGTATCTTCACCGATAAATTAACTCACAAGAATTTCTGAAAAAGCATTTAATCGCGGTTTATTATACGGCATGCATGAAAACATTTCAAAAGGCAAATTTTGCATCAAGAAAACGTGTACAATTTGTTTTTGTCTGCAATATTTTGCAAATAAAAATGACTTTTTGTATGTCAAAAATATTGTAAAAAAACTTTTTTGACATTTCCAGAAGCAAAATTTATCATGTTAAATGTCTTGAAGCATCGTTTATGGTGAAAATACCTCGTTTGATGTTTTCTGAATGGACTTTACAACGCTCAAACGGAAGTCGCGATTAACCCTAGTACTACTAAGGGGGTCAAAAATGACCCAACCGTAGGAAAAAGAAATTTAATGGAAATATCTTGGTATTTTTCTGTTTCAAAAGTATGTAGCATTTTTCGCGGTTTTAAATTTTTAAGCCGGCCATTGTTGTGGCACGCACATAAAACGTGCCATAAGATGAAATCGTATTCATCTCGCAGAATTTGCTTTCACTTCAAATTTTCCTATCTGTCGCCACGTTAATCAATTAACATTAATTTCAAATAATGAAACAAATAATTCTATTATATCTTCGCATATCATTTCATCTTTCGTTCGTCTCTTTTCAATTCATCATTTAATCATAAATACTCAAACATCATTAATTAATTATAATCAATTATTTACTTCAATATGATCTCATCTTATTGCACGTCTTATGTGCATGCTATAACAGTAGTCGACTTTGAATTTAAAATCGTGAAAAATGCTACATATTTCTGGAACAAAAATACCAAGATATTTCCATTAAATTTCTTTTTCCTACGGTGGGGTCATTTTTGACCCCCCCCCCCCCCTTGGTAGTACGAGGGTTAAACATGTTTTTCACTAATACTTACCTGTTTGGGGATGTGAGTGTAGGCGAGGATACACAAAAGATTCACATTCACATCAGAGATAGAATCGATAGACCAGTTATTACCAGTGTGTATTTCTACAATGAATGTCGAGTCTTGAAATGAGAATATCTTTACAATAAGTCCGATTCATCGCATACTACTCTTTAGTTATAGTCGTTTGGATTCCATTTTCGAACCTTAGCAAGCTAATATTCAAACAGAATTTTTCTTTTCTAATATCATATTTATTTTGTTTGAAAATGTGTCAAATGATTTAAAACAGAGTATTTACCATTTATTTTCTATTCATGTTTTACTTTTTGAAAATTTTCCAATTTTATATATAAAATGAAAATATTAAAATATATTACATTTAACTTACCTTGACTATTAATTATGTGACTGTAAACTTATTGTGTATGTATGTTTTCGAGTAGTAAACAAAATTAAGGCATGAATAGTCTAATTTCCACTTCAGTGATTTTTGTTTTCATCATATAGTTTCTGTCACTCATCAAAATAAAAAATTTATTCGACTAACGAGTTTGTAAAATAATGAATCAAAACCTGTGAATTACGTTTCTTCTTATTATGATGTCAAAGCAATCAAAACATAATTCGATGTCTTTTTTTTTTCTCATAATCATTGATCGATCCAAAGTATTGTTTATTCGTAATATTAGATAATGATTTTATCCTAACATCGATCAATAAGTTAGAATGAACCATATCCTGAATATATTTATGATATGTCATTTCGTACTAATAAAACTATAAGGATAAAATGTACAGATACGAATGCAACCGAGCAATATGACTTAGTTACACTACTACGCATATTGATCCAAAGAGAACGGGTAAAAAACAACGTTGATAAATATAAAGTCGTCATAACAACATGAAGAGAAAAACAAGCAAATGTTTTTTAACCCATTGCGAATCATTTAATAGAACTTTTGTTCAATATTTATTTTTTGTTTTTTTTGAAAGTCAATGACTAAATCCTGATGTAAACGTAAAAGAATATTCATAATTTTCAAGTAAATATTTTTTTTCATAAAAGTAAAAAAAAGAAAAAAAGATAAAGCTGTAGGATAGTTCAGAAAAAAAGAGAATATCGCTTTTGCATAAAATCATCTCATAATTATGAGAAATCTTTTCTAGTTTTCTTCGCCTTTTTCATCAAATAGTAAGATTCTATCATCATATTTTTTTAAATAAAATATCTTTTATCTATTATTAAAATGATGCTTGATACAATTGTACTTTATGCTTTCCGAAGATGAAATAAACAGCTGATTTCTTTTTATTCTATATATATATATATGTATTCAGATCAATAAATAGATAACCGAAACAATAACAAGTACCTTCTTATTAGTTAGCTGTTTTTTTGGAGAAACATTTAGAAAAAATTATAATCTATCGAACTACGTTTTGGGTTTTTATTTTGAATATAGGTATGTAACTATGCGAAGTGTGACAAAATCAGATTGTAGCGACCTCATTATAATGTATTTTGTTTCTATTGATTAAAATCTCGAAATTTGCATGTGTCCATAACAAATGAGCACCTATATAGTCTCTTTATTCAATTTAGATTCGAAAATTCTCGATATTAACTCAGAAAAAAAAAGAGTCGAGACATGTAGCGTCCTCCGATATGTATATTTGGTATTGGTTCGATGATTCATTGGGGGTATGAACACATACTACTAGTAATATAATATGTAATCAGTAATCGATTCGTGTCTGTATATTATATAATTCTTCTTTCGTTTCGTATATACAATTTTTTCTTAATGAATAAAATAAATTTGTTGTTGGAATGATTATTATAAGAATGGAAAACATAGATTTTAATTGAATTAGATATTGTGAGATGAGACAATAACAAGATATTTCATGTTTATTGAACATCGTACAGTTGGTCTCAATAATTTCAAAGACTTGATAATCCTTCTAAACAATTATAATAAAAAGTAATAAAATGATTTCTTAGAGATTAAATTTCATCTTGTGTTGTCTACTTAACATCATAAAATTTTCACATATTCCTAAAACATTATTTATCCTTTTTGTTCTGTCACTTATGCATTATCAAGATATCATTTTTTTATTTTGGACTTTGATTTTGTTCTTTATCTTCTCTCGCTTTACAGCCACTATCACAAAAGAGCAAGGTATGTATACACACAAAAAGTAATGTGATAATGTAGAAGATATTGTTTCGAGTGAATATTGTTCGTAATTTATCAAATAATTTCAGATGGCATCATCAAGTAATTCTATGAAAAAATTACGAATGGGTATGATTGGTGGTGGTCCAGGTGCATTTATTGGTGCTGTTCATCGTACAGCTGCATGTCTTGATGGTGAAATAGAATTAGTTTGTGGTGCTTTCAGTTCTGATCCTGAAAAATCTTATGAAATGGGTAAACAACTTGGTCTTCCTACGAATCGTGTTTATGGTTCATATAAAGAAATGATAGAACAGGAACAAAAACTAGGAGGTAAGAAAAATTTTCATAATAGATTTCGTAGATTATTAACAAACAAATTATGTTTTATAATTATTTTAGGAATGGATTTCGTAGCAATCGTTACACCTAATCATATTCATTATGAACCTGCTGTTCTTGCACTTCGTGCTGGTTTTGATGTTGTTCTTGATAAACCTATATGTTTTTCACTTGATGAAGCTCGACAACTTTCACGAATTGTTAATGAAACTGGTCGTACTCTTTGTTTAACACATACTTATACAGGTTATCCAATGGTTAAACAAGCACGTCAAATGATTGCACGTAATGATATTGGTTTAATTCGTAAAGTATATGTTGAATATCCACAAGGTTGGTTGAGTCGTGACACTATTAATTCAAAACAAGCTAAATGGCGTCTTGATCCTAAACAAAGTGGTCTAGCAGGATGTTTAGGTGATATTGGTATACATGTTTTTAATTTAGCTGAATATATTACTGGACTTCAAGTTACTCATGTATGTGCAGATTTACGAACAGTTGTACAAGGACGTCAACTTGATGATGATGCTAGTGTACTTTTACGTTTTAATAATGGAGCAAATGGTGTTTTGATGGCTTCACAGGTACTTGTTTTTTACTTATTAAATTCTTTAATAATTTTTGTGTATTAAGATTTGCGCAGGTGAAGAAAATAATTTAAAAATTCGTGTTTATGGTGAAAATGGTTCAATTGAATGGCAACATGCAAATTGTAATACACTTACTGTTCGATGGTTGGATAGTCCTGCAGAAATTTATCGTACTGGTACAGAATATCTTTCACAAAGTGCAATTCATAATGCACGAGTACCAGCTGGTCATCCAGAAGGTTATATTGAAGCATTTGCTAATATTTATCGAAATTTTGGACGAACAATTCGTGCAAAAAAGAATGGTGAAACAAGTCTATCTGAAGAATGGAAAGATTTTCCTGGTGTTAAAGAAGGAATTCGTGGTATGGCTTTTATTGAAACTTGTGTAGCTAATAGTAAAAATGATAATGAAAAATGGACTGAATTAAAAGAATGAAGAAGAAATATTTGATGTCGTAAAACTACATCTATTATTTTTGAAATAAAAAAAAACAACAATAATAAATTATCAACATTTGTAACTATTTTCTTGTTCAGATAGATGATAATGTATTGGAAATGACAGAAAATAGAACCTATAACGTATAAAGATTATAGATTATGATGAACATTTCATTCTTCTCATGGTTGCATATCAATAACTTCAACTTTTTAAGCGAAGTATAATTTACGCGTTCTTTGCTACACTATCCATTCTCTATTGAAATTGAATTGCATCTATCTCTCAAAACAATACAAGAGTCTTTGATGCAATTTGTTTTTATTATTTTATTAAATATAGAAAAAACTGTGATATTTAATGAAGTTTTAACACAATTGTAATTTTTATCAATTGTTTGGAATTGAATGAGAGCTTAAAAAAGGATTAAAAATGGAATATTAAAATTTTCGTCGTTCCCACATATCTTCTAAATCTTTCGCTGAAATAACACTTGCTCGATGAGCTAAAATAGGTGGTTGTTCAATATAAAGTTCTTTCATATTATTTCTTCCAATTAACATCATTTTCAATTCATTCTCTTGTAAACGTGTTAGAAATTGTTTTCGTCGATAAATCAATGTTGGATTATTCAATAAAAATATTGCAACATACCATTTATGTCTTGCTTTCGATAGTCGTTTTGTGTTGGTCGGATAAAGATGATTGCGAAGAAGATGACTAACAAAATAAAGTAAGACAGGATGTCGATGTGCACATTCCACAAAAATAAATCCACAATATGCACTAAAACCTGAATCAATAGTCTCCAATTTTCGACCTAATGGTGAATAATCAAGACGACACATATATAGAACTCCACCAGCAATACTTCTCAATATACGCGTTATAGCAGCAACAAAACCCAAAAAAGCATCAAGAAAAAAATTAAAATATATAAATACCATAAATGCTCGTCGATTATTAATTGATAAAACTTCTCCGTCATGTTGTAGAAATATATATTGACCCAAAATTTTGTTTAAATACATTTTAAAAAAGACAAGAATTAAAGTAGGAATAATAATTTTAAGAATAGTTTCAAGAAATTTCACATTTCCATATGTTATCAATGCATCGATTGAGATTAATATAATAAAAAGAAAGATTGCTAGGAATATATAAGCTAATATAACATAACCAATTAAATAACCAGCAAAATGAAACGTTCCAGTAATATAATTAATATTTTCTGAAGAAAGACGCCGTGGAATTTCACTATCATCACCACGAAATGCTTGTAAAAGATTTCGACGAATACCAGCAAACATAACCAATAATTGTACAAGTGTTATAAATAATGCAGCAATAAAAGCAATCAAATACGATCGAACAAAATCAGGTAAAGGAAAATCAGACGATGGATTTTCATCTGCCTGTAAGTTAGGATCGGATGAATTTGTCAATTTTGAAAGTAGATTGACCACTTGTTGACTACTCTTACGGAGTGCATCAAGTGATGGAGGAACTTGTACACAAAACTATTCATTTTATAAGAAAAATATAAATGTATACTCATGAGGAAACATTTTCAATTGATCAATCGATTTTGAATTCAGACTCCGTGAAGAAAATAGACTCCAGTGAGATACAAGAAACTTCAAAAGGATAAATCTTCTTAGACCTTCTACCCGACGTTATATAACTTTAACTTTGAACTTGATATATATCAACAAATCAAATGACAGTATTTTCATTTGAGATTTTGTTTACAAATAGGTCTATTTGTCAATAGAATGTTTCCTTCCCGAAATATTAAAATCCGAAACATATCACCATGGAGGAGTTTTGAAGGGCGAGTGTTCGGAAGAAGAAATTTTTTTCTTCCGAACACTCTTCCTTCAAAACCCCTTCACGGTAATATGAATGACTTATATTCCACGCAAGATGCTAGAATTTTCTATTTTTTGGAACTTTATTATCTCAAGAAGGAAACATTCTACTGGCAAATAGATCTGTCTCTAGACAAAATCTTAGATCGAAATACTGTCATTCAATTTGTTGATATATGCCAAAGCCAAAGTTAAAATGTCTATAACTCTGGATAGAAGGTCTAAGAAGATTTATCCTTTTGAAGTTTCTTATATCTCACTGAAATTTACTTTATGCATAGAGTTCGAATTCAAAATCGATCGATCATTTGAAAACATTCATTCGTCAATCAAGTGACTTGCCTGGATAGTAAGAAAGTAAAGCAATAGAAAAATTGATGTATAAACAGAAACAACACGAGATGAGAAACGAAAATCATCTCGCCATGCATAAATAAATTGAAAAGTCTGAGAAAAACGATTTGTTGAAACTTTTATATTACTCATTCCAAATAATTTTTTAACATATTGTGCTTCAACTGAATATGGTAATGATGAATATAAAAGAGTTTTTTGCTCACGTGTTAATTGTTTGTCTCTCATATGTCTATGTCGAATTCGTTCGTAAAGTAAAATTGGTAGTTTAATACTAATATAAGCTAAACATAAATAACGAGGAATATCCTTTAATAATTGAAAGAATAATAACTTTGATCCTGTGCCATAGTATTGCAAATATATCATTGTTCTACCTCCTTTGGTTTTATTATAATCCAGCTCCGAAGGATAAAAATCATTACGACATAGACCAGTATAAACAATAGTAATACTAAAATCGAACCATACATATAAAGTAGCACAAATTAAACTGAACCAAGTATCAATGTAGACAGCTGCTAATGTTGGATAACATCGAAAACCAATGACAAAAACTCTTAGGATTTGAAGAAGATAAACTATTACGACACCTATTAAAATAGAATAAAGAGATTATAATTTATTGAAAGACAAATTTTAATAGGACATTCGATAAGAGTTATGAACTAAATACTAGTTTGAAATGAATTAGAAATATGATCGAATAACAAACCTTGATTTGATGATGGATTACTTCCATTCAATGCATCATTTGCAATATCTAATAATTCATCAGCAAAAATAGCAAATATCACAGCTGCCAATATTCGTTTGACATGAGCAAAGATGTCTAATGGTATTGGAATACCAATATAACCTTTACAATATTTACTTCCTTGAAATGAAACACGTTTTGTTGTTATAGTGAAAAGTAAAATAATGAAACAAGCTAGAGGAAAAGTGAATAGATTAAATTCAGCTCTCAAATCAATGATTCGACAAATTGAATGTTGTTTGAAAAAAATTGGTTGTGCTTTCTTAAATTTTTCGACAATTTCTTCATGGATTGGTTTTAGAATAGCCCATTTTATAATAAGTGTAGATGTAGCAAGCAAAAGAGTAGCAATACCAGTGATCCATGATAACATTTGACGAGAAGGTGCAAGATCAGCAAGCGAAATACGAGGAAATTTTCGATTGATGATTGAAATATTTTGCCTATGAGAATGAATATTGAAAAAACAAGAAAAACTTTTGAGAAGCTAAACTTGCCTCGAATCATTTCTTTGTGCTTTGCGTCTTTTACTGATGGAACGAAATAATATTACGCCATGAAAAAGTACTATCAAAAAGGCTAACAAGATGCCCAAAGTAATAACTTGCCAGCCGCTATTGGATACTAGAATATAAGATATAGTTAAGTTTTAATAATGATAATTATGAATTCACAAAACATTATCGTCTATCCAAAAACATAACGCATGTGGCTATTTTTGCAACAACACAAGAATTCGGAGGAGGCTAGAAAGCTGTGGTTTCCAATATTACAAAGAGAAGAGTCAATCGTATAAAAACATGCTATAATTTTGTAAGTTAGTGCTTGATCAATCAGACTGATTCTTTATGGACATGTTGAACACAATATTCTAGAATCATTTCTCAATTGAGCTTGATTGTTCATTTGACTTATAGAGAGGAAAAATTGTTCTTGCTCGATCCAGACAAGATTGACATTATTAGCTTATTCTATGCAAAAGTTATAAGGATTTTCATGACATTACCAATTTCAGCTGTCTCATATTAAATCACACTGAAAGACAAGAATCACTATTCCACTCAATTTAGCTGAAATGGGTGACCTCAGAAAAATCCTTATAACTTTTGAACGAATCAAGCTAGTAATGCTGGTCTTGCCTAAATTGAACGAGAACTATTTTTCCTACCTACAAATCATATTAGTATTCACGAGTGAATGTTCTCAACTGTTCTTGCTTTTCTCTGAAAACTATTGCCATTCAATATGTCATGATAAGTGGTATAGCAGTTTGTCTTGGTATGGTGTTTCGATCTTTGCTTGCCCAATTATGAGCATAGAATTGCTGAGAATCTGGATAATTGATTTTTCAGCTTAGGCTTCAGTCATAGTTAGGCACTAGAAAGATCCCAAAGTTTGAGCCAGAATGAACATATGCTTGCCAAGATGTTAACACTTAAAGAACGCCTGTTTTTAGGCTGTGTTTTAAAAGAAGGGCATTTCTATGACAAGCTGATATCTTGGTATGGATACATTTATTCAAGCTCTAAGTTTGGGGTATTTCTAATGATTATATAGTCTATCTGTAGCCAAAATTCTATTATCCAAGTTTTCAGTAATTCTGTGCTCATAGTACAAAAATCAAGTAAAATGCTCATGATCCAACAAGTGAAGATCAGAAAACCAAATCAAAACAGATTAGTCTCGATTGAATAATGATTTTAGAATATCATTTTCAAAATACCTAGTAAGAACTAACGTTATTAGCCAAGTCCTCACCAATAAAATTTCAACAAGTATTTATACTTCTGACCATAGTGAAACATCTTGTAAGCAAGATCTTGCCAAGATCTTTAAAAAATAATTTGTTCTTATATTTCTGCATCTTATTAGATTGACCTGTACCCAAGATCTCTGTAAGATCTGTTCCAGAATTTTATAATGTCAAAATTAGAAAAAAAAACAACTCTCAATATCTTTTCTCAAAATCTTGACGAAAATAATAGCGACATCATTGATTCATTCACTTAATCAAAAATTCTTGAATTGTTTGTAATTCATTTGCGGAAAACATTCTCATATGGTTTTTAAGTATAACAGATATGAAACAGGTTCTCAACAGTGAAGGCATCTGTTATCCAACACGATTAAAGATTCAAATAAAAAAGAGAAAAGAAGTAAACTAAACTAAACTGTATAAGGTATGATTAAAACTTTTTCGACTAGTTTACTGTATCTTTGTGAAAAATGTTATCCTTTTTCTGAGAAGAAGACTCACCATCAAACACAAGTTTTTGAAAATATGGGAGCTGTATAAGCTTTGTTTTTTAAAAATAGAAATTTTGATGAAAAATGGCAGACTGAAGAATGTTTGATGAAATCTTGAAATGAAATGACTTGTCCGTTTTATGTATTTTCTCTAAAGTAGTAGTCTCAAGCTGGTCTAGCAAGATTTTGACTTTAAAGCTGGATTACTATTCTACTTTTTAGATGATTTATAATTACAATTCTCTTCCTGTCGATTATTTCAATCAAATAAACTGTATTTCTAATAAAATTTAATTGTTGCTAATTAGTTAATTTTTTTTCTATTAATTTCTCTTTTCAACTGAAAGCTTTCATTCTTCCTATGGGTTTATGTAAATGAGATCATTTTTTGAATTTGTAAACTTATTCGTGTGAATTAAATAGGCTTTGTAATATTTTTTTATTGTTACAATATATTGTAATGAAGATGAGATGTTTTGTAAACGTTCAGATAATGTTTTTGTATATGAAATAAAAATTAGGGAACAATATATAAGTATCTGCAACCAAGATCAGTAGAAATGATCGTAAAAGACAAAATATTAGATTAAAGATCTTAACAATCTGAATCCAAGATATAGTCACAAATCTTGGTACAAGATCTGTTCACTTTTCTGCACCTTGCATTTTGGCCAAAATCTTGTTTACAAGATGTTCGCCTAGAGTACTCTTCTCCTTCTAATGGTCATACATATTATATTGTTGGACAGATGATAATTATGTTAACTTTTATATTCAAATATATCTTTCTTTTGTTTTTTTTTAAATAAATTACTTAATTCAACTCACGTTTATTGCACAATGTTCCATTCCACCAAAACTTGCAAACACATGTCCATTCACCATTTAAATTATTACGACAGTAACCATTTCGTCCACATGGATTATAAACAGAACAATCTTTAAATTACACATAAAACAAAGCAATCAATCTATCACGATCATTATAACACTTACTTTGCCTTAAAATCACTGGTACTGTAGTGACATTTACATCAATCGATTGATTTCGTGTCATCATGAATGATATTGTCGAATGCACTATTCTTTTTTATGACATTAGAACAAAATGATGCGATAACATAATCTGAGAGCTTATATTTTACTTGATATTTGAAACTGCTTCTTATATAGCACAGTAAAAATGTGATGTCGCTTGCATTTGCTCTTTATACACACACTTAGAACGAGAGTCGTTTCTTTTTATTTTTGTCATGTCAACATTTGAGAAAAAAAATCGAAGCATATATATATGTTTTCTCATGATGATTAACATAACTGATGAATTTTAAAAAATTAAAAAAATATTCTTCTGATTCAACCAAATAATATATTGAAAATACTTATAATTGAGAGTATATCAGACTCTCTACTGACAAATACATTTAAACGTACTCCTACCCTTTCCGAATGTTAAAATCAAACTTTTTTTTCAACGTTCGGCATAGCTCCGAAGTCTCCTCTGTCAAATGCTATATAAATGAGAACTCTTCATTGTTTGGTAGTAGTTTTATTAAATTCAACTCTCGAAATCCTTAGCAGAAAAACTCGGGCAGCGATTATTCTTTGTATGCCAAATTATCCTAATGATGATTTCTAAAGGTGTTGAGAGCAAAGGGTCATGGATCTCTAACACAGTCAGTTTTCAATCACTTTAATTGGAGACAAAAAGTCGTGATACATACTGGAATTTTTTTTCGAACTCAGTGTCTCTACAAAAGTGTACTGAACCATCCCCGTTTCTTCAATCAAGCTGAAACGTTTTTTTTACAGGCGTTGGACACTGTCTGAGGTGCCCATTTTGTTTTTGTTTTGAAAAATATCGTACCGTTGATTTTCAGTAGATTTTACAAAAACAGAGACATGTATTTATTGAAGGTACGCTCAGTATTTTTATGTTTTTATTCGAATCAAAGGAGACAAAAAGAAACCAAAAACAGTAGGCATCCCAAACAGTGTCTAATGCCTGTAAAAAGAGACTCCAGCTATATCAAACGTATTGTCGCTGAGAAAGCGGCGCGATTTTTAGCTTTTGCAACCCAGAGATTTCCTAGAAGGAAGTATTTGAAGTCTATGACAAACTTTACTCTACTGATCGAGATCTATCTACCCTAAAAGTTTCAATATCAGATTTTGTACAGAAATCAAATGGTAATGATAAACAGAAAAGCGGCAAGAATAGTTCTGTGATGATCATTAGATGATCAAATAGTCTCGTCTGTATATTATTATTCGCAGAAATACGAAGAAAAACGTTCAGGTGTTGCTTCAGAATCCTTTTTAATAAATTCGATACCCAACCATATGAATAATACTATTTATTGCAAAAGAAGAACAACATTTCCACTAGCAGTTACTGTTTAAGATCGTATTAATGCTTTTTTGCAAGTAGAAGAGATTAAGAATAAATGTGATCAATCGGATTATAGTTTTATGTTGATCATGATTTAGATATTCAAAAATAATAAACGATGTTTATCAAGTGTTTATGATCAATTCAAGGTTATCGAGACTTCTATTTTAAATTTACCTAAATTTTCATTTGTAAGAATGTAGAATATTGGAATAGTATCTGAAGGAAATTATACATCAGAAATATGAACTTTCCATGTTTTTTTTATTTAGCATTAAAATAAACACGAAAAAAAACCCAGTACAATTTCAAACTCTCATGGAGAAATAAATTGTTGATCTATCTAAAGAATAATGTTTTTTTCAATACAATTTCATAATATCCCTCTAAAGAAATCGATAAACCGAATGAAATATACAATATTAATAGTCAATTTATGTTCTCTCACTAGTTTATCATAACATAATTAACAACGATATGGCAAAAATATGAAAAAAATTCCACTATTATCTTGAAAAGAACAACAAGATTCATGACAAAATATCATTTATTCTTTCTCTCTCTTTCTTTTTTGCGATGTAATATAGATAAGATAAATACACCAGTCTTTAGTCAACCTTGTATTTTATAAAATAACCGCAACTAAGTTGAAAATAACTTTTCTTTGTGCAAATACACTCGTATTTTATATTCGATTATAACAATGAATAATTCTCGAAAATTTCAAAATGAAGAAAATCAATCATCATTTGATAACAAGGTAAAAGCTCCTCAAATTTTGAAACAACAAGTGTGTATGTTAGGTAAATAAAATACATTGATATAAAGACTAATCATTCAATTTTGTTATTGTTTTTTTTTCTTATAGAACGTTATATGTTTGTTGAAAATGAAAAACTTCAAGGATTAATTGCTTATCAACACAATAATTCCATAATTGATTTATCTTGTCAAAATTTAACTGATTATGATATGGGAATTATTATTCAACATGCTGTTGTTGGAAAAAAATGTCAAGGTCTTAATTTATGGGGAAATCAATTTACACATGAAAGTATTTCAATTCTTGCTGATATATTAGAGAAAAATAAAGCATTAAAAGAATTGGATCTTTCATATAATCATATATCGGATACAGGTGTTAAAATAATATCCGAACTTCTTTCATCAAATACTTGTGAACTTCAAGATATTGATCTTTCACACAATGGTATTACAGACAAAGGTACTATCTATTTAGCTAATATGCTTAAGAAAAATCAAACATTAAAAGCATTAGTATTGAATAATAATGATATAACTGACAATGGATTGAAACGATTAGTTGATGTACTTGCTAAAGATAATACTAAATTGACACAATTAAAACTTGAATCAAATCCACGTATAACACATATTGGTGTTGATTATATATTTCGTTCATTAAAAAATAATAAAAATTTAGAAGAATTTTACGTAAGAAATTGCAGTGTTTTGGGTCAAGATTTACAGATGTTACAAGAAAAGGCGATTACATTTGGAATTTATGTTTTTATATAATAAGATATATTTAATGACTAAATCGATTATTTATTTATTTTTTATTACTTTTTTTGTGAAATAAATTAATAAATTATTCAGGAAAACGGATAATAATATCTATTTTCTTTTCTTTTTTTTTTTTTTATAAATTTTTCACTTAGATCTTATCTTATTTACAGTAAATGTTACATCGACAACCTATACCCGGGTGGGCAAAGAACGAGTAAAAAGACTATTTATGACAACACGCTTTGTCTAGTCTTGTTCTCAAAAAGTCCTAGCACGTGGCTAGTCCGAAATCATTTATCGTCCATAGTGTACGACCTGACTACTTAATTGACGGACGTCATTTTGTTTGTTATGTCTAGTCTTTTGTAAGAAAAAGACTAGACATGTTGTACTGTCCTTGACATCTGTCCAACAACATTTGTAAATAATAAAAAAAAGTGAGGGCATCCACGACGTTGCATACGACGAGTTTCAGTCTTATGTACTGATCTGGTTCGGAATAGTCTAAATTGAAATATGTATGGATGAAAGTTAGATTCGAACATGCATACAATATATTACTTACCTATCGTTTAGCCGATTGAATTATACGATCAAGTGATCAAC
>CAJNOL010002696.1:0-33209 GCA_905250125.1 Rotaria sordida | reverse complement strand
AATCCAATTGTCTAACTAAAAAATTAAAATTAAAATATAAACAAAAACAAAAAAAATCAATATTTATTCATACTTGTTGTAAATCAGAATTCGTCCATGGAATTATTTCATTATTATTAGAATTCTTAAAATAAACATATATCACCTTGAAAAGAATTTCTTATAAATAAATTCTTACTTTATACGTATTTAAACCATATTTTGAATCAATTAAATCTTGAATTGAACCAACTGATTGCCATGCATTATCAGTTAATGGTGCAACACATTTTTCTTGTTTATTATCATCATCTTTCGATGAATTATCCCATAAAGTTGTTCGATCGATTAGCACTGATAGAGACGTTTGTAATATTTCGTTTGATAAATTTCTTTGCATTATATTGATATTGATTCATACGAATAGAACCTAAACATATAGTGATCAATCAAATATGACACAATCTATTCATAAAAATATCATGCTTTAGAAAAAAAAAAAAAAAAAGAACAAATAAACAAATAAATAAAAACAATAACCAACGTGGCGAGTAACTTAGTACTTAATTGGATAATAAGTATTTTCGAATCAGTGTTTTTTATCGATAGATGTCATCAGATAAAAAATTGAAATATGATTCGACTATTAATATCTAACATTTTAAGTGACGAAAGGATCAAACTTCACAAAAATAATAAAAAAAATGTTTGTTGTATTTGATGAGGCTTTACTTCGATTACCATCTTGTTTAGCTGTACATGCACAACTTCGTCCTAATTTAAATAAATTTACATCTGATGATTATGTTCAATATATTCAACAATTACCAGATATACATATATGTGGTATTATACGAAAAAATGAAACAGAAACAATAGTTTTAGCTTTAGCTATCTATAGAAATTATTTAACAACATATGATACACATCGTTTTGAAATTGATGATTTAATTGTTGATGAAAAAGAACGAAATCATGGTTTAGGTACAGATCTTATGAATTATTTAATTCAACAAGCAAAACAATGTCATGCAGTACAAATTCATATACATTGTGATTTAAATAATACAGATGCACATCGATTTTTTTTTCGTTTTGGTTTAATAATACCTATTTTTGAATTTTATTTAAAAAATAGTCAATTATTAGAAAGTAATAATCAAATTCAGGTTATTGATATAACGGATTTATCCGAAAATGAATATGAACAATTCTTAATTCGAGTTCATAATATCTATTTACAACTTCGACCACATTTACCAATTGATCAAAAAACATATATTGATCAAATTCGAAATATACGTCAAAATGGTTCAGTTCGAATAATAATTGCAATAAATAATAATGATAAAAATGAAGTACTTGGTTTAGCAGCTTATCGTGTAGTTTATAATATAAAATATGGTAAACATATCTATTGTGATGATTTAGTTACAAGTGAAAATCGTCGAAGTTTAGGTGTTGGTCGATGTTTAATTAATTATATGAAAAATGAAGGAAAAAAATTAGGTATTGATCAATTAACATTGGATAGTGGTTGTCAACGAGGACAAGCACATAAATTTTATTATCGAGAAGGTTTTATTATTAGTCAATTTGGATTTAAAATGTCATGTTAAATTGAATGATTTGAGCAATATCTTTTTTGTTTTTGAATCACATCTATTTATATATTTTTAATGAAAATTTTACGAGATTTTAAATATAGTAATTCTTAGTTGTGATCGAAATATGATCATTATCAAAATGATTGAAGTACGGTCGACTCAAATCGAAGAATATTAGGAACTTGGAAGTAGAAATTCAATGAGTAGATTTCTGCTCCGAAGTTTTGACTATAAACGGCGATTTTTCTGCGAGTTCTCGTCGAAAATCACGATGGCTTCACAAGGATTTTCATCAGACCCTGCATGTCGCCAGTCGCTATGACATTGTCAAAAAGCTCATTGTCCATTTCTTATGTCACTCGGAAAAACTATTAAAAACTAGAGTCCGTCGAATATAGATAAGTTATAATAGAAGGATATGAGTTCATTCTTGAGCTGCCTACTGGCAACCGATCGGTAGTTGATATTGATTCCATCTGTGGATAGAAACGCATAAACACACAAATTTGTTTATTTCATATATTCAAATCGAGCCTATCTAAAGTTATTATGTTCATTTATGAATGTGGGTGCCGATAGAAGTCTTGTATATGTCCAAAGCTACAGCTACAACCATACCTATAGGGAGCTGGAGGTCCTTCCGGATTCAAGTCTACAAAAACATGGCCTTAGAGCTCCCTATTTACTTGATCTCATTTACATAAATACAACTGAAACTATTCCACACAATTGAACATTTGAGTATTACTGTTGGTTTAACGATTTTCAGTGTTGAATATTGTTTATCAATTAACTGTTCAATGCTCGATTCAACTAAACAAAACCTTTTATTTTATCAAGCATCGACCGATGAGAAAGTGAATAACAAGAAATAACTGTAGGATGACTTTTTTTTCCTGACAGTAGCAAATAAATAGCTAAAAAACCTTGGTCTTCACTTATTCATTTTATATACACAAAGAGTGCCAGATTATTAATGGAAAAAAAACTCGGATTTTGATTCAGATCCACAAAAATATGAACTCGCAGCTTCCTGTACATCTACATCCAAGATAATCATTGTTCAACAAAAAAAAAAATCAATACTTTGGATTATTTATGCTTTTCAATAGTATTCTCCTGCCATCTATAATACCATTTATTACGCTCTCAGTAATATATTGGTATTATGCTAAGCAATAGAATTCCTTTTCTGTACTGTTGTATGTATAGTATTGTATTGTAGTTAAAATAGTGAGTGAACTATCCATTGAATTACTATTGTTAAAAATAAAACTTTTAATTTTTCTAATATATAAGAATTTCATCTCTTTCAACAAATAGATTTGATTTATCTATTTAATATTTAGATTAATTTAAAATGGATATTGCAATACTTCCGAGTAATTTCAATAAAAAATAAACAGGTTATAAAATTCGATTAAATTTTGAAAAAAACAAAAATTTCATTCAACAAAAACTACACGAACTTTTTTTTATTTATATATTAACAATATTCTTGGTGGTGATAAAAAAATTTCAACAAAATTCATGTCAAGTATGGACGAAAATCTAGTATGTTAGAGATATATTTTGAGAATTATAGTGATGATCTAAACAGGAATATTCATTGTGATATGAATTGAAAAAAACCAATAAAGAAAAGAGTCATATTCTAAACGGATAAAACCAAGCTTTATGTCTTTTTTGGTTAAATAAAACTGATTCAAACACAAAAATGAGTAATAGTATAGTCATCAGTCTTTCATCATCATTGAGTATAATTCTACATCAATATATAAGAGTAAGATAAATATTATGTTGTTCATTCGTTATGTAAAATTACTAAAAGAATAGATAAGAAAAACAAATATAATAAATCATTCTTTTTTTTTCTATCGATTAAAAGATTATTATAATACATTGTTTGATTTGTGTAAATCTGATATTATTTATAGAAATTTCTCAAATAATGATCTACTGTAAAAGAACTAATATTTACATACTAATTGATAAATTGAAATTCTACAGTTTTTCTTTTCGAATAGATTATTACTGTATAATTAGTTTTCACTTGAGATTATCGCCATTCGATCAGTCACGATAAGTAGTAAACAAAGTCTGTTTAAGTTTGATTTTGTCTATAGATAGACTTTATAGTCACTAGAAACATCTCAAAGTTTGAACTCGGACAAACATATCTATATTGATATATCATCTTGTCATAGAAATCAGAGATAGGATCGGTTCAGATTTTTCAAGACTTAAACTGGAATTGATTTGGGATATTGAGAACCGAGTCGATAGGATCTCTGCATGAAACACAACTCGAAACAGATGTTTCGTTAAAATGAAAATATGTTCGATTTCATCTCGAAATTCGATCATCCTGGCTCTCAGCGATCCTATGCTTAAATTATAAAAATCGAGTAAAATATATATAGAAACTGATGAGACAGTTGGGAATGTTCCGTCGTTAATGATATTAGTTCTGAATTAATATCTTATAACAAGTTCAACTTTTCGAATTCGTTACTATAAATCTTATTTGTTTATTTATGGTAGATTGGCTATGTTCTTCGACTATGATGATCGAATAAAAATTTGAAAATTTTATTAAGTTATGGAATATCTATCGAAATAATTTTAACCGTTCAAAACTTCAACAGTTTATTGAATCAATAATTGTAAAATATCAAATGTTATAGCTTCAATTTTATTAACAATATTGTTACATTCTTTTATAAATTTTCAAAAAACATTAACACAAGATTTACAAATGATGGTATCAATATTGACCTTTTTATTTTATTTATAAGAGATATTCTACAACGAAAATAATAAGTAAAATACTTATTAACATCTATCTTCAATTGAGGGTCTCTTCCACTAAAACAAAAAATCAATATTCGTCAAAATTATCGAAATTAAGATAAATATATTGTAGGATAGCACGAGGCCTGATCTTTTATAGGGATCTCCTTTTTTGCAGAAATTTGTTGATGATTTCTATCATCATCTACCTAAAAAATTAGGCTTTGTTACTATTATATAGAACAGTAAAAATTTCATACAGTTTGAATGTATTTGACTCAAGATCGATTTTTGAAAAGCTCATTGAAATTAACAACATGTTTTTATCCGAGTTACTATTACGAAAAAAAAATCGAAAGATTTTGGGTATTAATGTATATGCCAGTCAAAAGAACTTTTCAGAGTCGAAAAAATTTGACCTCATAGGGTTCTAAATAGATTCACGTGTTCTGTGTAGGCAGAAATGTCATTTGGATTAATCAAAGCTGTTGTTGGTGAATCATACGAGTTTCGAGATTTCTTTTTTTGGTAAAAGACAATTAACGCTCTTCGAATAGAACGAGAATTTTCTCAATTATAAAAATTTTTATTACAAACATTTAATCCATTAGGAATATATGAGAACATATTATAAAGAACTTTTTTTTTTGTGTAAAATGAATTGTAACTCTTGATTGTTTATTACATCATAGAAGATGACATTTTCTTTTGTTCACTATTAACTATAGTTACAGTCAATATACGTGATCGACTTAAAGTATCCAATATGAAAATCGATCGATAGAAATTTTATTGTACAATATGTTATTAGTGAAAAAATAAAGGTCAAGGTGTTAAATATGGTTATCAATTTTTACGAATGAGATGTTTTATTTATTTGAATAAAAAAATCTTTTTTTTTGTTTTTGTGCTATAGTTATTTTAATGTGTATTTTATCCATTTAAATATTTTAGATATAATTATGGCTGATATTCTCTTTGAAGATATATTTGGAGTTAAAGATATTGATTTTGGTGGTAAAAAATTTCTTCGAGGTAATTATAATATATATATGAATTTAGTTTTTATTCTTAAATTCTTTCTTTTTTTTTAGTTTCACGTATTTTTTGTGAATCAGAATCATTTAAAATGGAATTACTTCTTGATGTTAATACACAAATTTATCCAATGGAACTCGGTTAGTTTGTTAAAATGTGTAATTTGTCGAGAATTATTTTTTTTTTGTTTGTTTCTTAATTCTTTGCACAAATATAATGAAAAAAACGAAAGTATCAGTATCAAATAAAAGTGAATAATAGAAACGAAAGAAATGTATATAAGTAATGCCAATTTCTCTCGTTTTTTTTTCTGCTTACATACGTATTTATATAATCTGATAAGAACATAAGCGGTGAATAAGAAAAAGGTCTCGAAATTCGTATTGGACAAAATGGCGGATAGAAAAAAAAAACGAGGAAATTCAATAGGTAGAAGACGGAGAGAGAAAAAAATGTTGATCACAGCTGTTCGTCATTTTCAAATTATTCTCTCGTTTGGATTACTTTTTTTTCTGCTGTTACTACTACTTGCACAATTTAGGCACGTACGCAAGGCATACATTAAAGTAATGTAGACGGAAGAAGAGAAAAAAAAAATGCGTTGATCTGCAACTTTAGAGTGTAATCCTTCGGTTCATAGTTCATTAATAATATTAGAGCGAGTAAAACTGCATGATTACATCATTCATTTATCAATCATAACAAGGAGAAGTAAATGTCCGAGAGAAAGAGAAAAATTTAATTCAAATAAAGCTTGTAAATCCTAGTTTATCACGCACATACAGCTGACTTGATTTCACTTAAAGCAATCAATAGAGCCCCTATCGTAATGATAATAAAAATGCATATATACACACACACACACACACACACACACACATATACTAAGCTCTCTCACGATGATAATAAAATCGAGCGCTCTATATTGATGATATTGACTCTCATGAATTGTCGGAAGAGAAAAGGTATTACGCGAAGTGCCATAAAAAAAAATTGAGAAGGTACTTTTTCTCTCTCTCTCTCTCTCTCTCTCCTTCGCATTCTCTTTTATACCTTCATAATTTTCGTTCTGTAGTTTGACGAAAAAAGAGAAACGAAAAAAAAAAGAATCTTAAGCATAAATGTTCGATTCTAACTGCATTTTTATATTTTTCAGGTGATAAATTTCGTTTAAAAATTTGTACGACATTACGTGAAGATGGTAAACCAGATACAGGCGAATTTAATCAACATGATGCTGGTCCAAGTCGTGCTGATCAATTTGAATATGTAATGTATGGACAAGTCTATCGTATTGAAGGTGATGAATCGAGCGCAACTGATACGGCTTCAACATTGTAAGTTGAACGTGTATTTAAAATAAAACAAAAATAGATGAATAAATATTTAACGTTCATTTGCTCGTACCCGACAGTGTTTTTGCACGCGACCATCAAAAGACTGTAAATGCATTGGTCTGGTACGAACCATTGAAACGATATAATCGTTATTCTATGATTTAAATTTATGTCTTGTTTTTATACAAAAAAATTGATTGAGATCTAGTTGTTTTTTTTTTTACATTTATTCTATCATTTAGATCAGCCTATGTATCATTTGGTGGTCTTTTAATGCGTTTAAAAGGTGATGCCAACAATTTACATGGATTCAAAGTTGATTCAAATGTCTATTTACTCATGAAAAAATTGGCTTTTTAAAAGATAAAAGACAAAATTTATATTGTTATTGTTCTTTTTCTCGTGTCTCGTTAAAAAAAAAAGGCAAAAAAAAAGATCGACGTAACACATACGTGATCGTAATATATATATATATATATATAATGCTCGTCAATTACAAACGTTTGATTTTGCAATATAGTACAAGAAACTATTTTTATGTTGATTAGAAAAATTTTATATCAATATTGTTTTGCTTTTCTTGTCTTAATTTTAATAATCTTTAATTGAGTATAATGATTATCAAAAACACAAAAAAACTTATTCAATATTTTAATGATCAATAACATCTTGATCAAAGACATTCTTTCGATCAATAGGAATATATGTATGTTTCAAGAAATATCAATTAATCAGGCTTAATAAATCGCTAGATTTTTAGGTTTTAAATTAAACTTTTAGATGATATTGTGAATCGATAACAGAAAACGAAAAAAAAAGAACTGATTCATCGTAGTGTTTAATTGATATTGCTTTTTTATAGTCATGTTTCAAAAATACAATATATCGTATGGCAAATAATTTCCACTAATACTTGACATTTTCTAGTTCATATTGAAATTCTCAATTAATTTGACGTGAAATGACTGACGATATAAAGTTTAATGATTATCTTTTTGTGTTTTTATTACTTTAAATAATTTCTCAGAAAATATTTTCTCTATCAAGCTAATATAACAAAGAAAAAAGTGCTGCTTATCAGAATGAAAGTTTTATTGTTCGTGGAGATAAAATTGCTATGTACTTGTGTGTAATTTCAAATAAAAATTTTCTGATATTTTTTACGATAAATCTATTGATTTCTCAGATACGGATTTGATAAGTCTGATTCAATATGAAAATGAAGAGAAAAATAGAAAATATAAGAATTTCAATAAATTTTCGAATTCAATTCTAGTCTATGCATTGTAACTTCACTAATTAAAGCTTAACAAAATGTCAAAATAGGAATGTCTATCATTTGCCCCAAGTTGGTTATCACAAATTCATTCCCAAATAAAATCCCCATTTGCGGATTTTTTTGACATAAAATATATCATATATTCTGTAATTCAACACCATTCTTTTCCCTTCCAAGACTATATTACCAAAAATAAAACTTTCGAAGTGATATCTGTTGGAAGTGTTTAGTATAGATTAGCTAAACATAATAAAAACAGTTTTACGACGAATCTGGTGACCAGAATACATTTTGAGTTGCCAAAAAGAGGATTTTGTAGACATCCAAGACGGATTCTGGTCACTAGATTCACGTCAAAATTGTTTATTGTAGTAGCTCAAAATACATTATGGTCACCAGATTCATCGTGAAACTATTTTTATTATGTTTAGCTAATTCAAACTAAACACTTCCAACAGATATGACTTTGAAAGTTTTATTTTTGGTAATACGGTCTTGGAAGAGAAAAAGAATGGTATTGAACTACAGAATGTATGATATATTTTATGTCAAAAAAATCCTCATTTGGGGATTTCTATTTGGGGACGAATTTATGATAACCAATTTGGAACAAATGATAACCTACCCAAAATAGTCTCTGTATTTGTGTGAATTTGTTCTTTTACATTAGTAAATTCATTATTGAATGATTCTGAAATAATAATAGTTCTTTTGATGATATAATGCTTTTGAAACTTGTATACTCTGAAGAATCTCATGGTCATATAGACCATTTATGATATTCATTGTTCTTGTTAAAACAATTATCAGATAGGTCTATTTGCTTTTATACAAAAGAGATAAAAAAGTGGTCACATATCCATGTTGCATGTTCGTTCGTACAACTGCCAGCATATTGTGGTACTCAAAATTGTGAACGAGTATATTGACAGTAGATTGTCGGTCAAACAGCAACTATTGGTATTCCGAGCACGTCACAGAATGGTTTTCTTTGTTCTGTCTTGCACTTTGCAAGATAGAGGACAGGGGATGAAGAGGTTCGTCCTGATAGGGCGATCTATTCATTGCATTTTTGACTAGGGAGAAAAAAGCTTCTCTGTATATAAAGTACGATATTAAATAGCATAGATGCACAAATCATTCACAATATAATCATGCTAATAAACCTTATCACATATTTTCCAACAGAAATGAAATGAACAATAAACAAAAATATTTAGATTCAAAATATAATCAATATAAACAGATGAATAACGAGAAAAGATAAATTTTCTTGTTATTGCATTTTCTTGAATTTCTTGCATGGTATCCTGTGACGTTCGCTGGTCGCTATATGACGATAGAATGGTGGTCAGAGTATGACCAACGATGTATACACTCATGTGATTCAAACTGGACAAAAACCATCAGTATATTGTAGCGGCATTTGCCGATAGTAAGAACAAACGCCGATTGATTGCCAGAATAGCGCACATTATATCGAATAGTCTACGGATAGTTTTTGTTCAATTCGAATTACATACATAGGTAACAGAGAATCTGCTACGAAAAAAGGATAGTTCTTCAGTTAAAATATTCAGAGTTTGAAGAATTTCATTTTTTTTTAATATTGATTTGAAATATTCATTTCCGATAGTGGTATGGTAATAACATTCAAATTGTGGACAAAAAACTGTTTTTGATTTAATGAATTGATAAATCCTGTAGTGTGTTACGAAAAATATAATGCCTTTAATTTTATCCATGGTATTCTTACTAAGCGATTAAGATAAATATTTCTGTAGATAACAATTATGTTGATAACAAAATAAATCAATGATTCAAAATATTTTATTTTTAATATATCTACGTATATATTGACAAGCTTTTCTTTCATATATCAACATATGCCAATCAATTAAAAGTAAAACGAAGATTATTCATTTTGTGAGAATACTTTTTTTTTAATTTTATTATTATTAATGTTGAATGCCTATTTCATCAAAACGAATGCATAACTTTTTTTTCAATACCTATTTAATTCGTTTTCTAAAAATGATATTCAAAATAATAAAATTTATTCATGTCAAATATGTAATCGAAATAGTAATGCATTCAATAATGATGATGATAATAGTTAAGAAGAAAAATTTATAATAATGATACAGATTTATTTGAACATGTACATATTACTGTGTCAACAATTAAAACCGAATATTAAATCAATGAATAACACGATGAAACTCTAAGAGAACAACGTCGTCGATATGTACGTATTTCAAAACAATGTACAAAATTTTTGATAATTGAATATTGTACGCATCAAATTGATGATGATATAAAAGTACGAACAACTAAAAGAAATTATTTGATCGCTTTAGGTTTTTTCTTTAGTTAATTGAAAAAGTAGAAGTTTAAGGAGTTGTTGATTTTCAATAAATTTTAAATTTTTCTTCACAATCATTATCAAATTAATATTGGTTATCCTATATTTTAGTCTATGATTTTTAAAAGTCTATTGAACTCTATTTATTCATTATTTTATCCGTTGACATGTTATATACTTTTGAAAAAAAACCGATAAGGAATTAGAAGTGTTATAGTCGTGTATTTTGTCAATGGCAAAAGTTGTCGAACAGCTAATGCATAAAACATAAACTGATGACAAACAAATATGTAAACTAGAATTAAGTTATTCTTTTTTTTTGTTAAATTGAAAAAAAAGCTAGAATGTGAACAAATCATTTTCTGAGTTATTTCAAAAAAGAGGCGGGAAACAAAAGGTTTTGTTCTAGACAAATATAATTGTTGCGATTAGTTGTACAAATCATCATCATCATTACCACGGCCACCACCTCCACCTATTAAAAAAAAACAAAGCAAAGTTTAGAAACGAAAAATTAACATAATGTTTTTTTTTTCTTTATTTACCACTTCCACCTTGTGACTGTCGTTCTTGATCAGGAAAACGAAATTGTGTACCAAAACCTCGTGATTGTTGTAATGTTTGAGCAAACATTTCATATTTACGTATATCATTATCACTAACTGATCGTCGTGCAAATTTCATTGCGTCTTCAAAATGATCTCGACGAATTTCTGGTACAAGATCGGGTTCATCGGCATCCATTGCTGTTTGTCCAGTACGTTGTCGTTCTTTTTCTCGAATAATATCTTTTTCAATTGATTCACGTATAGCTAATTTACATGCACGTTGGCATATTTCTGTTAAATCAGCACCACTAAAACCATTTGTAACCTTAGCCAAATGGTCTACATCAACATCTCTAGATACAGGTGACTTTCTTAAAGCAGCCTTAAGAATAGCTATACGAGATTTATCATCAGGTAGTGGAATATAAATTAATTGATCAAGACGACCTAAATATAAAAAAAATATTGTTTAATTTAATAAGAAGACGAACTATCATCTCGATATTTCAGTATTTATTCAGACAAAACTATTTCGTTCATTTAGAGAGTTGTCGAGAATTTTTTAGAAATGAAAAGAATTCAAAAATTTCGCAGAAGTCTTTAATTTTCTTACCTGGTCGAAGAATGGCTGAATCAATAATATCCGGTCGATTTGTGGCACCTATAATAAAAACATTCTTTTTGGCACCCATACCATCCATCTCAGTTAAAATCTGATTGATAACACGATCAGCAGCACCACCACCATCACCAACACTACCACCTCGAGATTTAGCTAAAAAATAAATTCTATGATTATTATTTGTGTCTTTTATTTTATTTTTTTGCTTTCTTACCAATTGAATCTAATTCATCAAAGAAGAGTACACATGGTGCAGCTTGACGAGCTTTATCGAAAACATCACGTACATTAGCTTCTGATTCACCAAACCACATTGTTAATAATTCAGGACCTTTAACTGAAATGAAGTTTGCTTGACATTCATTAGCAATAGCTTTTGCTAATAATGTTTTACCTAAAAATTCAATATTAACAGCAAAACAGGTTAAAAAAAAGTATATATATCTTAACATACCACAACCCGGTGGTCCATAAAAGAGTACACCACGTGATGGTGTCATACCAAATTTGAGGAATTTTTCTGGATGTTCAACTGGATATTGAACAAGTTCTTGTAATTCACGTTTAACATTTTCTAAACCACCAATATCTTCCCATGTTGTTGTTGGTACTTCAACAACAGTTTCACGTAAAGCTGATGGATTTGATTGATTAAGTGCAAAACGAAAATTATCTTGCGTAACTGCTAATGAATCAAGAACTTCAGCATCAATTGTATCTTCTTCTAAATCAATAACATCCATTTTTTCACGAATTTGTTGTAATGCTGCTTCTGAACATAATGATGCTAAATCAGCACCAACATAACCATGTGTTTCATTACCAATTTGTACAAGATCAACATCGTCTCCTAATTTCATATTTTTTGTATGTATACGAAGAATTTCTAAACGACCAACAGCATCTGGTATACTAATATCAACTTCACGATCAAAACGACCAAAACGACGAAGTGCTGGATCAATTGAATTTGGTCGATTTGTTGCTGCCATAACAATAACATGTGAACGTTGTTTAAGACCATCCATTAATGTTAATAATTGTGAAACAATACGACGTTCAACTTCACCATGAGTTTTTTCACGTTTTGGTGCAATAGCATCAAGTTCATCAATGAAAATAATAGCTGGAGAATTCTAAATAAGTAAAAGTAAATTTTTATAATCAAATAGAATAATTTCAATGATAATTTAGAAATATGTAGTTTTGTAGAGTAATTCATAATGCATCGAACGTGTTTAAGGTTCTTAGAAACACCATATATCAATTAAGGAATATCATAGCAATTGTGAATGATATGAATAAATATGAAGACTCTGTATGACTCTAAACCAATCTATATCAAATTTCATTTAATATAACTTCGATAGAATTTTGTCTCGTTTTCAATCGTGTATATCTAATAATACTCATAATAACTTTCTTCTTCTATCTATTAATAATAAGTTTATCATGTTATATCATTTGAGATATATGAATATTTCGAAAGTGGTGAAAGAAATTTCGGTTTCAAACCCCTAAAGACTGATACGAGAATGGGCTATCAGAAATATTATTTTGTTCTTTACAAATGTAGATTCCGAGTAGCCAAGTATGATTACAGTATAGAGCTCTATTAGCTTCAATACATATTCGGTCAAATTTTGTATACCCTCGTAACTCCCTACAAGAGTCCGAAAGCGAAAATTTTTTTTTTGTACATTTTCAGAAGGTCTATAGGATACGATGACCTTATTATTAATAGATACAAGATTTATTTACTCAAAATATATTTATTGTGAATTCATGTGCTTCTCTACCCCTGAGGAATCAAATAATTGGTACTTTTTGAGGCATTGATTGCCTAATTTGACTTTGACGCACTTCAATTTCGAGGACGATCAATTAGTATACTGATGAGAAGAATGATCATCTTATCCAATAGGGTTCTTTACAATATTTGTTTATCTTTTGAAGAGTTAATCTCATTTTATTTTTACCTTTTCAGCTTCTTCAAAAGCTTTTCGTAAATTTGATTCTGATTCACCAGCTAATTTCGACATAATTTCCGGTCCATTGATTAAAAAGAAGAATGCACCTGTTTCATTGGCTACAGCACGTGCAATTAAAGTTTTACCTAAATTATATAATTCATAATTAATTTTATTGACATTAAAATTTTCTTTTTTTTTTTTTGTTTGATCATACCTGTACCCGGTGGTCCATATAAAAGAATACCTCGTGGTGGTTTAACACCAATAGTCTTAAATAATTGTGGATGTCTTAATGGTAATTCAACCATTTCTTTAATTTGTGCTAATTGTTTTCTACAACCGCCAATATCATCATAACCAATTTCATTTAAAGATGCTTCTTCTTCTTCACGTTTTATTGGATCACCTTCACAATGTATAACTGTATCTGGTGCAACAATACAATATGGTGCTGGATCAGTTTCAATTACTTTAAATTCTACAGCACGCATAGCTGCACGTACAATAAAAACATCACCTTTTTTAACTGGTCGATATGCTTCAACAAAATATGGTTTTAAATAAACTTCAAATAAATTTCCTGTTATGCCTTGAACTGTATCATCAATAGGTAAAACATGTATACGTTTACCATATTTAACATCTTGACATGCTTGAATTGAAACAATATCACCGGATCGTACACGTAAATTATTTCGTACAACACGATTCATTCGTATATGATCATTTGGACAAGTATCATCAGCTAGGACAATACATATTGTTTCACGACGTTTTTTACCTTTAAGTAAAACAGTATCACCACGAAATAATTGTAATTCATCCATTTTTTGTTGTGATAATGCAACAACACTATTATCATCATTGACAGCATCAGCAATGATTAAACGATTTGGACGTTTTTTTCGATCTAATATTGCTGTTGCCAATCTATCATCTTTAGGTTCAACAGGTCTAGCCATTTATGTTTGTTTTTTTTTTCAATGAAATGAAAAACTTTATATAAAATCTAGAAATATAAAATCTATGTGTAAAAATGAATAACGATGATAGAGAAAATATCGTTAAATAATATTTTTATGACTATTTAATTGATGTTAATAAAAATATGATATTATTTTGAAATTGAAAAATTTATTGTATGAGTAAGTTTTGCTGAATCTAATAGAAATACTTGATCAGACGGAAACTTTCATAATCAAAATGAAAGAGAAAATCGACGATTCTAAATAAAGAAGAGAACAATTTGTATACAAACATTTTCAAATAAAAAATATTTTAAAACACATTTCTGAACTATGCATTCGCGTTGTTTTCTATGATGAAAATATCCTGGTTTATTTAAAAAATATATAGCGAAGCTTTATAATTAAAATCAACGCTTATTTAAACTTATTTCGTGTAAATATATAAGAAAAATATTATTTTCTTATAAGTAAACAAAAAAAAAAACAAAGAAAAAGAAAATTAGTCTTAATTATAAATATTTTCTTATTGTAAAATTTCTGTATTATTTAAACCATCAAGACTTGAATGAAGTTGATTAGGTAAAATTGTTTCTTCAAGATTTTCATCTTGTACATGATATATATTTGATGTATTTTGTCCTCCAACAGTCATTGATTGTTGTCTATTAATATGAGCATAATTTGTTTGTAAATGATTACTATTCATTAATGGTAAATGTGGTGTTGTTTGCATTTGAATCATTTGCATATAATTATTTCCAAGACAAAATTTTTCCATTGTATGTCGAACATATTCATTTGATGCTAGATGTGAACCATATTGTACCATATACAGATGTGGATCTGCACGAACAACTCCAAGATGATGAACATTTTTAACAAGATCAACATGAGGAGCATCATATGTAATAATTGTATTTTTTTGTATTGGTCTTGGCATGATTGGTGGAGCTCGTTCGACGACTACACGTCGATCCGGAGGTGGTCTATAAGGAAGCCATTTTTCAATAATAACAGATTGAGGTTTTTGTGGTAATGGTGCTTGTCGTTCGATAATTACTTTTCGTGGAAGTGGTGGAGGTGGGGGTAAAACTTTATTAACAGTATGGGGTGGTACAATAGGAGGTGGTAATGGTGGATGTTCACGAATTACCACTGGTGGTGGAGTTAATGGAGCATTAGGACGTTGGCGTATAACCAACGGAGGAGCTTCGGGAGGTGCAGGAGCACGAATTTCACGAATAACAACAGGACCTGGTGGTGGTGGAGTAGGGGGTTGTAAATAACGTATAGCTACATCTTGTCGATAAGTTATATGTTCATTAGTAGGACGATGAATATGTTCAGGATTTAGATCTTGATTGATTGGATATTGATGTATATTTGGTAAAATTGTTTGATGAGCTAATAGATCCATAGCATTCGTTGATGATGAATGTTGAAAACTTCCTCTCCTATTGATCAATGGACTATGTGTAATATTATTAATATATGATTGACATTCATCGTATGGATATTGCATGCCAGATAAGAGTTCAGTATTGTTTATTGAATGAATACTTTCATCATGAATCGATATTGGTGATGTAAGATGTTCGGCAGTGTTTGTTGAATAATTCATCATTTCGATTTTACTTTCAGACATGAGATTTTTGTTTGATTAACTATGTTTCTCTCTATCATCCTTTTATACTCTTTATCTTAGATTCAAATTAGTAATTGATGATTCAATATAAATATACAATAACCATTCAAGTGTGACTGAATATTCATTTTACGTAGGATGTAAATGTATTTATTCGTAAAATATTATTATATAGATATTATAAACAATATTAATAAAACTACTAAAATCATATTTATCATATTCGAATCTAGCAAGTGATGAGTAAGAAATATGAGAAACTAATCCTACGTACTTCTATATTATAAAAAAGAAATTATTCAAATCAATACTTACAGTAATAATACATATTGATATTATCAAATTTTAGTATTGGATGAATCTTCATGTAAGTTAATAATTTGATCATCAAGTATTAGTATTATTCGAAATATAAATTCTTTTTCACAAAAATCTATAAGTGTATCATAATAAGTAACAAGTGTTAAATGTAATGTACATAAACATATTTGTACAATACATGGCATAATAGTTGAAAATTGTTAATGAAGCTAATAAAATAGAAAACTGTAAAATTTATATAAAAAAATTCGTTTTTGACTTTTTTTCTTTTTACAATGTAACGATGTATTTTCTAATAATGAATTTATCATTTGTATAAGATAAATAAAAATAGTTGAATTATTTTTTATTAAATTATCTTCTAATAAAAACAAAATAAAACGAAGCAATATCAGTTTCAAGAGCAAGACAAGTAAAAGATTCCTAAGAAAGAAAAAGTATTAGATTAGAATAAAAAAACAAAAATTAACAAATATACTTGATGTTTTTATTTTTTGTTCTTTAGAATCAACACATACTCCTATTATTTCTTTATAATAGATTTGTTGATTCTAAATTTTAAAAAAAAACGGACTTTTATCAAATTATGTTGAATTTTCTATCTTGAAAGTCATCAAGCTTTCCGGTATGTGTCACATTGTAAAATTTAAGATATCTGTCATTTGATTGTGCTAAATATCGGACTAGAAAAATTTCTACAGATACTTGTAAGTGCTCTCTCTTACACAGAAAGGTCTCCAACAGATTTACGCCCTTTTTGATGATATTTGACATGCATATGGTGCCCTTATTCTAAAAAAAGCCCTAAAAAGGATGAAGCTTCTTTTAATAGATATAAATATATTAATTCTATAAGAACCGTTCTTATTTTTTCATAAGTTACAACTCAATATAATGAGTATAAACTTATAGACAGATTTTTTTCGAGAAAAAATTGAAATAAAGAATTTCGATCTGAAATTTTATTTTTTAGAAATATATTGAAAGTTTCAATGAAAATAAATATTTTTTTTTCGTGTTATTTGCCATGACTTCTAGAAGTGGACGTATTTATATCTATCGAAAGAAGTCAAATTAATTCAAATCTTTTTAGGATTTTTTTTTCTTAGAATAATGTCTCTCACATATACACGCAGTATGATTGAAAACAGTTTCGCTTTCCAATTAGGAAATTGCAGTATGTGAGATTTCATTTGAGTTGTTTTCAAAAAAAAAAATTTTTAGTTCTATAAATTGAAATTTAATGAAATGGACTAGAGCATAAATCTGTTTTTTTTTTCTCTTACACTTTACTTTCAATATTTTAGAAAGATAAGACATAAAATCCTCCACATTTCTGTCTATTTATTTATTTATTGTGAATGCAAAAACAAATTTTTTTCGAAAACTAAATAATCTCAGGAGACCTACCATTTTTGGATGATACACTCTAAATATGAAAACTAATAATGTAGATTGACGTAGTTTTTTCTGCTCTACAGAATGACGTAATAATCATGTTTATTAATTAGTTTATGCAGGGTCAGTCAC
Source organism: Rotaria sordida (assembly GCA_905250125.1). Taxonomy (NCBI): domain Eukaryota; kingdom Metazoa; phylum Rotifera; class Eurotatoria; order Philodinida; family Philodinidae; genus Rotaria; species Rotaria sordida. Next base: position 15,204 of record CAJNOL010002696.1, on the reverse strand, counting down.
GTGCGATATCGCACATGTCTTATCCTGCATATGATTATTACGTCATTTTGTATAGTACGCAAAACTACGTCCATCTATAGTATTATTTTTATATTTAGAGTACAAAATCATAGTTATCATCAGACAAATGATGGATCTCCTAAGACTATTCAATCTTCGAAATAATATTTTTTTTGCATTCACAAAAAAAATAAAAACACAGAAATATGCAGAATAAAAAAGGCATGATATTAATAGATTGAATAATAGAAATTCATTAGAAATTTTAATTTTTCATGAATGAAGATTGTACCATTTTTTTTTGTCAATACTTTCATCTATACATATTATTGAATAGATGGACTCTTTAAACTTACAGAATCAAAGTAATCTGCAATGATATCATTTATTGTTGATTTTTGGTCATTAATAACCAGTCAATGAGCTGAAACAAAAATTCTTAACATGTTTTTTCGAATTACTAAAAAATAAATTTACCTTGTATAGAAACTAGGGGTGGGAAGTTACCGTTACCCGGTAACGGTAACTTCCCACCCCTAATAGAAACATCTAAAAATAATTTTGCCATTGATGCAGCAACAATTTAACCAACTTATACGGATGATATTTCGTTAGACTGAACTTCACGATAATTTGAACCGATAGTTGTTACGGTTTTAAATAGAAAACTTCAATTTGACCTATGAGAACAAAAAATGAATTAACATTATTTTCTTCAGTTATGTCGATGTTTTACATCTAAATATTGTGAATTCAAAATCTTATATTATCATTTGTTTTTTTCCGTCGACATTATCATATATAAATATACTGCATCCTATGAAAAAGAAATAAAGTTTAAATAAATTTTTTTTTTATTTCTTCCAACTTACTTGTAATAAAACTCGAACGACACGAGTTTTTTTTCTCAGGTAAAATATTTAATGTATTTCGATAGATAAGCATAGGAAGTAAAGAGCAAAATTTACAATTCGACTGGCTATTGTCATCTAAAGAGAATATTCTTTTTTGACTATCAAAACAGACAATTTAATTTTTAGATACTCATATATATATTAATAAAGCTTACCTCTTGTATTTATATAATCGAACGAATGACCATGATTGCACAAGTAACATACAAACGATGCAAGGTGAATATGTTTGTGTGCACAAAAAAAGATTGAGTTTGAGCGTGAATCATGTTGTTTTTTTAATAAATATATTCAACCTATCAGCTACTGCCAAAGCTTTAGGAAGAAAAAGAAACAGAAGAAAATAAATATTGTTCTTTTTCTTTTAATATTAATCGAGAAACTTCTTTGTTTTATAAAATATGTGTTTTTTCCGACAAGATAATTTTGTTTAGTACAACAAAAAAGTGTAGCCTAGACAAGTCACACTCATTAATCAAATAAATAAATGACTATATCGTACACTAACAGAAATACGATAAAAAAAAAAAGTGAAACGTCATGATGAGTAAGCATATAGAGTATATGCATTTAGTCATCGATTGTAGAAAATTCTTATTTGTTTTATCATTGTTAGTTCTATAGGAATGAATAAGAAAATGACAACACAATTATTATTCCAGATGTGCATCAATATAGATGACGTTACTTTACAGTCATTGAGTCGGCCCATGAATAATTCTCTTGATACTAAAGTGATGGAAAAAACCTTAACAACGACGTGTTTTTGATATTTTTCTATTATGTTAAGTCTTAAATCTGAAGAGTGATTTTAATGGGCAATGGAATTTTTGTATATAATGCATTTTATACTAAATAAACTATGATGGAAAGGTTTCTAAAAAAAAACGGACTCGATAATTATCAAAGTCCAGATACTATTTTTTGACAATGCTAGTTTTAAAAGGGTCGCCGCATTTTCTATAACTTTTTAAGGGAAAGTTATAGAAAATGCGGCGACTCCTTGTTTTATGCTATTTAAAACAGCATTGTTAAAAAACGTAGCTTCCGGAATCTGAAAACTAATATGGCCGGTTTTTTTAGAAAGCTTGTCATCATAAAGAATGATCCAAAACTTTCGTCTTCTCTTTGTAAATTGACTTTATTTATACAAAATATATTTGTAGATAGTTGATTGAAATGCACAGTTTTGTAGAGAACGATTAAAGCTATCATTTGAAAAGAAAATAGTTCAAAATTCAGCGGTATCATGCAAAGTTATGATTCCTTTATTAAACATAACTAAGCATTTTACATCTTACATTTTTCGACAGAAACAAAAATATTCTTTGTAATGTCTGAGTGAGATGGTTTTCGGCCGTTTTCCGCTTGAAATAGTAGGAAGTTTGCTAGAAGTTACCAGAATATTCCGGAGACTTTCCGACTCGGAATACTACCTTTAAGTTTCATTAATTTGCAGTGTTTTCCTGCCTGAATTGTCCCATATTCTTTGAATTGGGGTGACTCTGTGACTTTTGTGATTTTAATGGTTTGAAATTTACATAGTTTCTAAAATCTATCGTTTCTCTCTTACTAGAATTCATAAGTGAATGTAAAACACTTACTGAACTTAAAAGATTTCATGCCATTGATTAGCTTTTGATATTTACACGAAATAAAAACAATTTTTCATTATTAGATATTAAGATAAATATTATCATTTGTATGGCAATATTTAATATGGTCAACAATGGTCTTGTCTTGACTCATATTACGTTCGTATTTATTGTTATCTTCTTTCATTCTAATCTATTTACATGCTATCAATTTATCTTGAAACAGTCGTCTCAGTTCAAGATGAATAAAATACATGTATGTTTATTGTAATAAAGCATATTCCGTTTTATAAATGAGTTTTTGCATCATGAGTTATATTTTCTAATACAAACATAATACTCATATTTATGAAAGTTGTATAAGCGGAATAGCAGTTTAAAATTGAAGAGATCTATAGAACTCCCATAAAATAATTATAAAGAGATTTTTGAATATTGTATAATTTTGTTAAAGGAAAAAAAAACGAAACAGAGAATAGCTCTAAAAGCTTACAAACTGCAGATCTTTTATGATATTCTCTTTTTGTTTTACAGAATCAATGTTTTTAAGTGGAATTATCTCTTGTGTATCTCTAGATGAATCAGTATAACTAATGAGAAAATATTTTCGGCCGTTTGATGTTGTTTAACATCATATTTTGTCTATCAATAAGCTTATTTGAAACATTGAAATGCACAAAAGAGGTTTGCACACATAGTCTTTCAGCAACGAAATTCATTATTATACATTTTCGTCATTTTCCTCAGAGGTTTTTATATGCAAGGAAAGATATTATTTGAATATCTCCAGAACTGAACAGTATTTTTAAAACGGCTTTCGTTAAAAGTGTTAAAACTCTTCTCTCTACAGCATATCTCAACTTGCAGAAAATCTGATAACATCGATTGAGTAAACACCAGTGTGGCATTTATCCATTAACTCTTATATATGAAAAAAATGCAACTTTTCATCTTTCTCTGTTTTCTATTTTATGAACTCAAAAACGGAAGAACTCGTATCTAGTGCATATTGTAGAGCAAGTGATTCTCTACAAAACCCTATATATGACTATGCTCCCAAATTCCATTTTTCCAAACGTTTTTTTTTAGCACAAAAATACATACTATAATTAGTTAGGGCGCTACATACATGAAAGCATAATATTGTCAAGATACTTACAAAACCACAATATTTTGCAGTCAATTTTGTAGTCCCGATCGGAGGGTATCAGAATACATACAACACTTAATGCTTTATATGTTTCATTGAAAATATGGGGTGTAGGTATGAGTGTGGGATATGGAGTATGGGCGTGGGTGTGGTGGATGTAGATTGGATTTCTCCCATGCAAACACCTCACAAACCCTCACCCATACCTAACTTACCACGACTCCACTGACCCGATATTGTATCTAATACATAGAGTGATATAGAATATGAAACACCAATAAGTATCGTTCGGAAATGTATCTAATGCCAATAGATATCTGTCCGTTAATGAGTGAATCGGTTGCATGCAAGATGTTTTCATATTTATAGACGATAGTGGTTGTGATTAGAGGTGTAAGCCATGCGGCTGAGCCGTCGTCGCCGCCGATAAACTCGAAAAATTTTAAGCCGCTGCTGCCATGACAGTAGAAATTTTAGAAATTTTTAAGCCGTCGCCGCTGAGGCACTTTAATTACAGCCGCCGCGCCGCCGATAGTATTCGAAATTTTAAAATTATCGAGCCGCCGCCGCCGGCAACTATTGTAAATATCGATAACATTTCATTGATATTTTCCTTAATTCGATACTTTTACATCTTAGAACCCCAATATATCTCTTTTTCATTAACTTTCTCGCCTTCACCTTCATTTTCATGCTGGTTCTCTGACCAATCAGATGCTTGGGGTTCTAAATTGTGAATGAACCCTTAATTCTGTGTTGGTTGAAAATTCTAAGTTATCATTTTAGTTTATGTCTCTTATATTAGATATATTTAGAAATACAAGAAGAGACGAGCATTTTAAATTTTAATTAACAAAAACAAAATAAAAACAACAAACTTGAGTATGCTAAGTGCTTTTACTTATTAACAATCGTGGTGGTGATTTCTCATTTATTATTTATTCTGACACTTATATTTATTTTTAATTATAGACTTTTTTATTATGTCTAGATGTGAAATAAAGTTTTTCCACATATGTGTTTGAAAATAAAAAGGCCAAGATATTGAAATAGGCCTTGTCTACACTAAAAATTTTGACGCTGAATTAAGAAACATGATTGGTTGAACAATTAGTAAATATTTAAAACACTTTTAAAAAGTGCATTAAATTTATTGCACATTTCAGAACAACATTGAATTTGATGCACCAATCAATGTCTGATTCGATTTTCTAATGAGACTGACACAATTTTCAATGGAAGAGTCCTCTATGATTGAAGTGAACAAAAACCACGATTCATTTCGACGTCTAGGATTCTGATTGATGCGTTAACTGTCAAATGTAGACACGAATTGATGTAACACGAATTTGATACTACATTATATTCCTAGTGTAGACAAGGCCATAGACTAATATTTTTATGATAATGTAGTACTTTTTAAACTTCAAGCCGCCGCCGCTGAGACACTTTAATTACAGCCGCCGCGCCGCCGATGGTATTCGAAATTTTAAAATTTTCGAGCCGCCACCGCTGTGCAACCTTAGAATATCATATCTGCGCCGCCGAGCATTTTTAAAAAATTTTAAAAAACTGGCGCCGCCGCCGATCAGCCTATCGGCTTACACCTCTACTTGTTTCTTTATATCATTGAATTAATCAAATATAGACTACAAACAGCAATAAATAGCCTTGAATCATTTGTACAGAACCTGATTAGCGTGTCAGTTTGTTCGTATTACGCTCTGTCGTCACTAATTCAGAATATTCATTTATCAATATTATAAATCTCGTACATCCTAACATATTAAATTATGAAATGAAGAACGGATCTGCAGATAAGAAACATCGCGATACCTGCGCTCTTTGATGTGTTCTACCAATTACTAGATCGATTAATGTAGATGATGTCGTCAATCTTCAACAGTGTTTCTTTCGAATTCATATTTTTTAACATATCTAAGAGCAGTGACTTTGATAACTGCTTTCAATCGCAATGGAATGCGCGACATCTTTCTATCTGTTAAACTTGTTGGCTGAAACAGAAAAGTCAATAAATGCCTTTGTTTTTTTCGATGTCATCGAGTTGGAGGACAAAGTTTTTCGTTGTCTGTTCATTATTGATCAAAAGAAATGAGTCACTAGGTTCTTTTGTTTCCGCCACATATATCTGATCGATTGCATGACGATGTTGCTAACAAAAGAATTACGCTATCTTTTGTTGTCTTACGTTGATTGACCGAAAGAAGCGAACCAATGGCTAATTTTCTCTCTACATTATACATAAGTAAAGGATTAATTAGTAGTTTTGTCATCAAAACTACGATGGAGTCAAGCTAGATAGATGTGACATCGATAGAGTTCAACGATTTCTATCTGAAAACATCATTTATTCTGTTGAAGAGCGCTCATGGGCGATTTATGTCGTGTTGTATGAGAATTTGCTGGTCTTTTTTTTCCATGTTTTTCAATAGTAATCAGCATTTTTATCCATGTTAGAATGGTTGTTTTGGAGAAATGATCCATAGAATGAATAAAGAACGTCCAGTTCTACTTGGAAACCAGCTGGGACGATCTGCAAAGAACTTGACAATGAATCCATTTCAAGATATTCTCGGATTCTGACTCAAGATATCCTACGTATATCAAGTGCTGTATCTATTGACAGGAAGCTGAGAATTATTTATTTTTTCAGCTGCAATATTTGAAAGATGAAAAAAATGTATAAATTTTGTCGTACTCTTGTATTTACTGTAACATAAAACAAAGCATAACATCTTCTTTTCGTAGGTATCAGATGCAATGATATCGCTCTTGATGAGATCGATAAGACGCACATGACGTGAAAATTTTGCAGATTTCTACCTCTTTATTAGCTTGAACAACAATTGCCTCGATAAATTCACATATCTTTACTGTATTTTCATATAAAATATTTATTAAGAAGGTTAAAGCAAATATAAATGATGATTAAATGTAAAAAAAAATAAGAATCCTGAAAAGTGATAAGCATAAATATTGATTACGGTAAAATAGAAAAAGAAAAAGCAAAACAAGGCAATTAAGAATAAAGAGACTAACTACAAAAGAAACCTTCACCATGGAATAGTAATTTTATGTAAATTTGTTATTCTAAACTGAAGACACATCTTGTAAATATATAACATTATATAAAAGCAGTCTAATCTAAATTAGAGTTTGTGTAAGAGAAGATTTCAAAATACTAAAAAGCCTTCTCAAAAGTGTAAACGACACAAACACTCTTCAAGATTAGTTTGCATTCATATAAAGTCGAAAGTTTATGAAAAGAAGGAATTCGGCTAGAATGTATAAAGAAATCAAATGAGTGCTTGGAATGTTCGAAGTCACTTGACCAATGTCTCGTACAGTTTTGAACGATATGGCATCTACTTAAAATATGTTCATGGTCATGGTAAACTCAATGATCAATCTTGAACATAACACCATATCATTGATTGCATATTGAATGAATAGCCACAGCAACATTTGTGTTCAAATTTAATACTTACTTTGAATTAAGCAATTACAAGCATTATGTAGTTGAAAATCACCAAGGAAGCGAATGTTCTTAACAACTATCCTATTCAATTCATAGTCAACACTTTGAATTAGAACCGAAATTTGTCATATAATTATCAATTAGATAATAAAAGAACACCAATAACAATCTATCCTTTCAAACATGTTATTAACCTGGAGGTAAAACTTCTGTCGTTATTACGAAGAAACAAATCATTGTAAAAATGAATAAACTTAAGTATAATTCCATTCAAGTATATCAGTCACTTGCAAGCAATCGTTGTATGTCATTTAAAAAGAATAGTTCATATACTAGGCGAATATTTTTGATAAAATATCTATTCAAAATACTTCTTCGGAAAAAAAGACTAGTGCACCATCTACCTGTCAAATAATGAATATGTCACAAGTGACTAGTCTCAAGGAGAGCTTTCTTCAAATATGTAATTCATCGAGAAAGCAATGTGAAAGTTCATTAGATAGTGCTAGCTCACAAAGTCGATGACTCAATTTAAGTACAGCTTTGTTCAAATATACAGAACACTTCGAACTGAGATGCGTCTCTGGATCATGTCGTCAAATATCATTTTATAAACGAATCAATCCAACCAACAGCTTTCTGTTCATATATATGATTCTCATTGCATGAAAATTATAAAGACATGCCCCACAATGAAGGCCTATCCGAAAAATATACAGCAATAACAATAGATCAGTTCGTTTTCGTGTATGTCTAAGCCAAAAATTAACTACAAGCATCGTGGTAGAGGATCACACACTACAAGTGAATCATTCGAATCAGGATCGTATTCAATTATTTTATTCTTTAGCAATCGATGATAAGAGAAGACAAGATTAAAAAGGACATGGCATATGGATTATCCTAACGAAGGTTGTGTTCAATTATTTCATTCTGAAGCGATCATTAACATCAAAATACATAAATGAACAGAGCATGGGATAGGGATTATGCTAACGAAGGTCGTATTCAATTATTTCATTTGGGAGCGATCGCTAACATCAAACTACATAACTGAACAGCGCACGGCAGATGAATTATCGTAACTAATAAGATTCTGTTCATATAAATCTCGTGATGAAACCAAGAGTTAGCTTGGTTAACATGAATAATGGTGTTTGAGATAATGAATTAGCGAAACAGTGATCAGATTCAAATAGTTCGATGAGCTGTTCGGAAAGCCAACACCTTGTGGCATCCTGAGAAGCACATAAATATGAAATAGCTTCATTTTCAGGGTTTGTAGTGTACTCATCGAATACATGATTTCATTCGAAATAAAGTACAATATTAGACCCCATGATTGATAATGAAATGGATACTAAATCATTCTCACCATAAATCCATTCAATTATTCTTCTATATTGTTGGAAAAACCCTAGAGTTCTTTATGTCCAAGCATTACATTCCAAGGATACAAATCCAAACAGTATACTGTACAAGTATGCTATTCATTTTAGAATAAAACATGCGTGTATATTACCTGCCAGCGTACGCATGAAATATGAATTATTTTCAATATGAGTCTATTTAATTATCTTATCCACTGCAGACTTGTTTCTAAAATCAGGTAAGATGATACGATATGACGAAGTGAGTGATTAACATCAACCACTGTGCTTTTTAAATATATCATTGACTTTGAAGCAATGAATATCAGCCTATCTTACAAACACAGATCACTCGATAAATAAATCCTTCTAATCAAGATTTAACTCAAATGCATCGCTCACTTCTTTGCGAAGTGTATCACTCGATCACAATAGCAAAGATCTATTGACAAATGAATTATTATAATGATGATTCCATTCAAGTATATCGCTCAGTTTGAAAGCAATTGTGTTATTCAACTATATCAGGAAAGATCTTTTGACAAATGAATTATTATAACGAGAGTTTTCTTCAAGTATATCGTTCATTTTGAAGCAAAGTATGTTATTCAATTACATCAGCAAATTTTTTTTGACAAATGAATTGTTATAAGTATAGTTTCATTCCAGTATATCTTTCACTTTGAAGCAAAATATGTCAACCAATCACGTTAGAAAAGGTTCCTTGACAAATAAATTGTGATAAGCAGGGTTGTATCCAAGTATATTGCTCACTTTGAAGTAAAATATGTCAATCCATCACGTCAGAGAAGGTCTCGTGATAAATAAATTGTTATAATCATCGTTTCATTCCAGTATATCGCTCACTTTGCTTCAAAGTGTGTTATTCAATCACACCAGCAAAAGCCTTTTGATTAATGAATTGTTATAACCATAGTCTCATTCCAGTATATCGCGCACTTTGAAGCAAAATATGTCAATTAATCACGCCAGAAAAGATCTGTTGACAAATAAATTATTAAAATTGGCTTCCATTCAAGTATATCCCTCAATTCGAAGTGAAATATGTCACTCAATCACACCAGCAAAGATCTCTTGACAAGTGAATTATTATTACCAGAGTCAGATTTAAATAAATCACTCACTTCGAAGTAAGGTGTATCAATCGGCCATATCAGCAAAGATCTCTTTATAAATGAATTGTTATAAGCAGGGTTGTATTCAAGCATATCACTCACTTCGAAGTAAAGCATGTTAATCAATGATATCAGGAAAGATTCCTTGACAAATGAGTTGTTATCACCAGGATTAGATTCAAGTAAATCGCTCACTTCGAAGTAATATGTGTCAATTGATCATATCAGCAAAGATCTCTTGATAAATGAATTGTTCCAATTAGGGTTCCATTGAAGTATATTGCTCACTTCGAGGTGAAATATGTCACTCGATTATATCAACACAGGTCAATTGACAAATGAATTGGTATAAGCAGGGTTCTATCCAACTATATGGTCAGAAAAAAAAACAAAATTTACATATAGCTTAGGTTATCGAGATACTGGTTTCAAGATTAGCATGAACAACGATTTCGTTCACATATATCATTTTTAACTAAACTACTAAACATTACGTACACTGGTCAAAGATCCATGGTGAATGTATCAATCTGAAAATAATGCTGTTCAAATATACCGTTCACTTCAAAGTGAAATGTACCAATCGATAACGTCAACAAAGTTCTATTGATAAATGAATTATATTAATCAGGTTTTATTCAAGTATATTGCTCAGTTCGAAGCATGATGTCTCACTTGATCACATCAACAAAAATCTCTTGACAAATAAATTGTTATAAGTATTGTTTCATACGAGTATATCACTCACTTCCAGATGAAGTATGTCAGTAGACTAATATATGACAATGTACGTGTAAAATAACTACTTCTAACAAAGACTTTATACCAATATGCCTTTTACTTTAGAAAAATTTCTCATAAACTTAGATAATCCAAAGCTGAAACAGTAAATGAATGACTGTAAGAAGAGTTGTATTCAAATATATCGCTCACTTCAAAATGAAATATATCAGTCGATCACATCAGCAAACATCTCTTGATTAAATGAATCGCTAGAAGTAGAATTGTATTCAAGTATATTGCTCACTTCGAAGTAAAGTGTGTCAACCGATCGCGTCAGAAAAGATCTGTTGGCGAATGAATTGTTATAAGCAAGGTTCCATTCAAGTATATCACTCAATGCGAAATGAAGTATATCGCTCAGTCACATCAGTAAAAATCTTTTTGACAAATGTATTGTTCTAACGAAAGTTTCATTCACGTATATTGCTCAATTCGAAGCAAAGTGTGTCATTCGATCACATAAGCAAAAGTTTCTTGACCGATGAATTATTGTAACCAGGGTTCAATTCAAGTATATCGTTCACTTCGAAATAAAGTGTATCAATCGATCACATCAGCAAAAATTTCTTGACAATGGAATTTTTATAAGTACGGTTCCATTCATGCATATCGCTCAATTCGAAGCGATGTCTCTCACTCGATCATATCAACAAAGATTTCTTAATAAATGAATCACAATAATTAAAATCTTATTCAAGTATATTGCTCAATTCGAAGCGAAGTGTGTTACTCGATTGTGCCAGCAAGGCTCTTTTGATAAATAAATCACAATAACCAAGATTATATTCAAGTATGCCGCTGAATTCGAAGCAAATTGGGTCACTTCATCTGATCAGCAAAGATCTCTTGACAAATGAATTGGTATAAGCAGGATTGTATTCAAGTGTATCGCTTACTTCGAAGTAAAGTGTGTTAATCAATGATATGAGCAAAGATGTCTTGGTAAATGAGTTGTTATCACCAGGATTTGATTCAAGTAAATCGTTCATTTCGAAATAAAGTCTATTAATCGATCATATCAGCAAAGATCTCTCGATAAATGAATTGTTTTAAGAAGAATTCGATTCAAGTATATCGTTCACTTCATAGCGAAGTCTGTTACTCTATTATGTCAGCAAAAACCCATTGACACATGAATCATTATAAAAAGGATCGAATTGAAGTATATCGCCCACTTTGAAGTAAAGCATGTCACTTTATTACGTCAACAAATACCTGTTGACAAATGAATCGAGGTAAACCACAAAATTCTGTTTGAATATCTGACTTGGGTCAAATAACTGACTTGGATGAAAAACATGTTCGCTGAAAAGGAGTCAACTGAATTGTCACTACAAAAGATGTGTTCAAGTATTGGTTACATTACAGGAATATAATATGACTGAACGTGCACTGAAGAAAAATGTAGAATATGAATGGAATGAATAAGTAATTCATTTAGATATCTACCGATGTACCGTAGAACGTGAATATAATATTTTTCGACGGATGGTCTGAAGATATTTGGATATTTTTAAACAAACATCAATTCAACTACACGAGCGGTTGGAAGGAAAACATCACAACTGGTGTTTTCAATGATGATAGCATAATGCATGCACAGTCAGGAGTAAGATTCTATTCGAATATTCAAAATGATTTGAAGTGATCATTCGATATTAATTGATGGACGAAAGTAAACGCTGTACATGGCAGTGTTTTACTTGATACACCTAAATGAATATCATGTGTTATAGTTGAAATAAAAATCTCTTGTACTACACAGTATCTTCGTAGTGCAATGACAAATCGATTTAAGCCCACTTTTGAATTTTTATATAGAATGTTCTTACCATTTTCAAGATGCAGTATAGACTAGGTTTAGAATTTAGAAGAATACAGTTTGAAAATATTGATCTATCAGTTCAAATGAACGGTGACAAGTCCTACTGTGTGGAACTCAGTTCTGAATAATCAATATAAAGTCTAAACTCCGTTGTTTTCAGCTTAGAGTTACTCAGACATAAACTTTCAAGTAAGTAAAAGAAAAGACATATTCTTTGTTCTAGTGTTTTATTGTTGAAGTTTCTTGCCTTTATTTATTGTACTTGACTGAATCTGCTAAAATTCAAATGCATTTTTTCTCTAGCACGACGATCTCATTAAAAAGCTGCATGGAGTATGTGATCGACAAAGCTTATTAGAGAGACAACAGATCGAAACACATAAACTTGATAAATGCGCTTTCAACTTCCCATGGAAGAAAAAAGATCATCGAAAGCATCTTACTAGAATACTACAATAGCTTCGAAGTTGTCAAATAAGCATTTAAAGCTTTCTATTAGAACAAAGGATCCACTTACTACAGCTGAGGAATGAATCTATGACGCTATCGACTGCGACAAAATCCTAGCACTAAACGAGTATATATTGCGTTATCTATGACACTAAAGACTGAAATGATTGATGTGAAACTAGAATGTTGCATCACCTGCATGAAAACGATTATTGACATCATATTAGAGATGGAGAAGAAATACTAAAACTTCTGATTGTATGCGTCAATATTCAGCGATAGCAAAAATAGTGTAAGCATTCAATTTAGATAAGTTCGAGTCTAAGAAAAATATCATGTGGGCAAGAGAAATCAGTAACAGAACCTAAAAGAGTTTGTTTTGGATGGACTGTCTTGTGTACTAGTAGATCTGTTATGCTCCTATTTTTTGAAATACGATTGAAGATTAATGTTTAAAGTATACAGCGAGGAACTTGGACTCATCCGTCCTTCATAGATCATGATAGATAGTATACATTCTTGAATGCCAGAATTTAAATTCTAAAATAAATATTTTTAAATAATTTTTCATTTGACATTTTTCTTAGAGTGTATATAGAATCTACAGAACGATAAATAATTCAATTTGTCTATCTCTCTGCCTGAAACGCGTTTTCTAAGTCACTGTCTATATGAATATAAATTACTGTTTTGTATTTTGTCTCGATTTTTACCACTCTTTAATTTTACTTTGATAGACTGAAAAGTCTTGGATCTAGAGAGTTAATTTTAAAAAGATGTCTATCTTGTGTACGCGTGTGTAAAACAGTCTGTAATTTGCTTTTTAAAGCATTCCTTGTCTAATCTTATGATGTTCGTTACTTTTTTCGAAGTAAAGAATTTTTACATTTTCTACTTTTTGGATTTTTGAATTATGAATACTTCAAAATAATTTCAATCAAAAATACTATCAGTTGATATTAATTTCGAAATCTTTCCTATTCGAATTCGCTGATTTATTAGTTCAATTAGTTCTCAAACTCAAAGGCCTTGATGATTGCAGTTTTTTCCTGAAATATGGCTTTATGAATCTCACTGTAGGTGTGGGTGTCAATCTTCTCGGCATCCATATCTGGACTTATACCCTAATCTCTTTGGCCATATACTAGTTAGCTTCATCATACACTAATTGCTTTAATTATGCCTTGGTTTGTTGGATTCCTGAGAACAAAATAGTGAATATGGATGAAGAGTTGTGTGGATTGTATAGAAGCACTTAAGAAGAAATAATGAAAAATTACTACTCGAAAAAACTTGGTGACCAAAACTATCTTTTTTCCGTGGTCGAAAATGCTACTTCTATTTTGTTTTCTATTGCGAAGACAAAATATAATATTGTTTGGACAGATCCGGGGTTAGCAGACATGCTGTTTTATATCACCCCAGCAACGCCATGTTGAATGCTTATGGGAGTAAAAAAAAAACTCGAAATTCAATGATGTTTGCCTAGTGCAATCACTTAAACTTTCTTATAAGTGAATTAAGTGTTAACCAGAAAGAATTCAAACTTCATATTAAGTGTTAAGTAATAAAGCTTAGCTTAATCTTACGTTAAGTTATATGGTGCAGCCTTCTTCAGAAACTGAATTTTCTAAGGACGAAAAATGTTACTTTCTCACGAGCTACCTTTATCTAACCTGATAGAAACTTGTCAGAATCATCTAACAACAAATTGTTCACCTATTTTCTGTTGTTCTGTAACAACACAAGCCTTATATAAAGAAAAACAGCCTTTCATTCAGATTAAAGAGATTTCATTCACAATGTTCTAGTCAATCCAACAAACCTATTTGATCCAATGGAATCAAAATCCAACTCGAACTTTCAGCATAAGTTCTACAACTTTCTCCATCAATATTTTATATTGAAAGTTGGTTTAGTTATTAAAGAGCTATCTTTTTCTACTACGTCAAAATCCACATAATCTATTAGTAGAAAAGTAGTATCCATCCAATTACAATAACTGCTGGAACTTTAAAAAGGTAAAAACCTTTGAGAATCAGAGAAAAAGATCAAGAAATTGTAACGACTTCATTTTCTCCTAGTTGTGCATAATTATATGAGCTGTGTCGTCTGACATGACTTTTCTCCATTTCTCGAGATACGTCAGGTGTAAGTTCAACTTATTTCAATGACCCTTGTACAATCTGATTTTCAACGATTTTCAGCGATTCAAACCTTTCCTTTAAATCGCTGTAGCTAGCAGTATTTAATTATGTGACCTATTACTTACTGGTACTAGCAATAGTTGTTGTTATTTCTGTATCGGGTGTTGTGTCTGTATCAGATGTTGTGTCTGTATCAGGTGTTGTGTCTGTATTAGGTGTTGTGTCTGCATCAGGTGTTGTGTCTGCATCAGGTGTTGTGTCTGTATCAGGTGTTGTGTCTGTGTCAGATGTTGTGTCTGCATCAGATGTTGTGTCTGTATCAAGTGTTGTGTCTG
>CAJNOL010002695.1:18091-33282 GCA_905250125.1 Rotaria sordida | reverse complement strand
TTTTTTCTGAAACCATACAACAATCTACCATTATCCGTAGAATAATCTACCCTTTTGGATAATATTGTATTATAATCTACTTTCTATCGTATTATAATAAACTTTTTTTTGAAACCATACAACAATCTACCGTTATCCGTAGAATAATCTACCCTTTTGGATAATATCGTATTATAATCTAGCCTTATCCGTAGAATAATCTACCCTCTACCGCATCATAACAAACTCTTCTTCCAAAAGAGCATATTAATCTACTCTCGGCCGTCAGATAAATACCCTATAGCGACACCGCAGTGTAATCTACCCTTTAAGGTATCATAATAAACTCTTCTTACGGAAGCGTAGAATCGTCTACCCCTAGCCGTACACTAAGAAACGCTTTCTTTAAACCGAATACTAATCTACCCTTGATCGTGGAATAAGAAACGCTTCTGAAACATGAGTATATGAATCTACCTCCATGCGTTTAATAATAAACCACTCCACTCAAAATATGAAATAGAAAACCCTCAAAAGAGTTCCATATACCCTTTGAGTATTCAAATACCTTTATGCTTAAAAACCCTTCAAGTCATGAACCCTTCAAGGGTATTTGCCACGCTCATAAACCCTTCAAGAGTTTATAAAAGAGAAAATTAAGAGCAAGGGTTGATTATTCTGCGCTTTTTTTTTTCAGTGTACGCTAGTACAGTTAAGAAAAACAGTCCACATCCTATTACTAAAGAACATTTCACGAACAAGTATCTTAATTATAAAATGTGCTAAATCAAACGAAATCCGATTGATTAATACTTCCTAGTAGGAACATTTTTCACAGGATAAAAGAACTCACTCATAAAATGCTGTTATTTCATAGGATTAATTAGAGAAAGAATCAAGGTTTAAGTTTTCCCACATGTTCTTCAACGTCAGCCATCTGTATTGAGTTTCTGTTATGGAACTTGTAATTTATTCATCTCTTTCTGAACCAGATTCTTGATCAGTGTGATCATGATCAATATTTAATGGCAACAGCTAAGAATTTGAGCTTAGATCATTATTTATAAGAGATGTTCCATGTTTATTCAGTTATGAAGACACTCATATATCGCAGTGTTAATGAAAAGAAAAGAATGTAAACGAGAGATAGCTGAACTTGATCATAACAGACATTGTTTATCACATGTCGTATGCTTACATCCGTTAATTATGTTTTATATTATTCAAGTACAGGCCGCCGTGAACGATAGCAAGAATAGAAAAGTATGCTTGAGACGAAGATTAGAGATACATATACAGAAACAAAAAGTATAAACATGATAGTAAAAGTAAAATATCAACTATTAGAGAGGATCTTCTGATGTGTCGGCGATTTTACTATTTATCAAATAGGTTTTACGTAAAACAATCAATTTTAATATTGATGATCAAATGATCACTAAAACTTCATATTTACTGTGAACTCATTACTTTAAGCTTTATATGGAGCTAGTGTAAATAATGTATCTCTGCTTCCAATCTGCGCTTGGATTGATTGTATTCGTTATCTCGGATATAACATGTAGAGAAGAATCGCTAACACTCAGATGAGTGGCTCGTGAGCATAAGGTCTACATCGCTAACATGAATCCATCCCCTGAATATTCCTTGAAGAGTTATAAGTACCATCCTGGAGAGTCCTTGAAGACTCTAAGTATTATTCCCGGATAGTTCTTGAAGAGTTATAAGTATCGCCCTAAATGGTCCTTACAAATCTATAAGTATCCTCTCTTGATAGGCCTTGATGTATCCCAAGTACCCCCGTGGATAGTAGTACCCTGCGGTTCCTAACATTACCTGGGAACCGAATCGGAACCGACGGTTCCGGTTCGCGAAATCGAAAAAAAAGTGGTTCCTTTTTCGGTTCCGAAAATTTTTTCGGAACCGAAAAAGGAACCGACTATTTTACTGCAACATATAAAATACAAAGCCATTGAGTTAACGGTTCCGGTTCCCGACCGGTTCTACCCGCTTTGTTTTCACGGTCTCGGTTCCGGGTAAGAGAAACAGAAAAATCCGGTCCTCGGTTCGGATCTCGGTTCCAATTTTTTTGGAACCGCGGGGCTCTAGTGGATGGCCCCTGAAGAGTGATAGGTACCTCCTTGAATAGCCCTTGATGAATCATCAGCATCCCTTGAATGGGCTTTGATGGTTCTTAGGTACCTTGGATAGTCTCTGAAAAGTTAGGAATAGCAGGCCATAACTTACACGGAATATCCAGGTTAATCTTGATCGGCCGCATACGACTATACACCGACTAACTACGGCGAATAATGGCGACTAGTCTCACCAGTCGTTTATAGCAATGATGAACGGTGCTTTACGGCATAGTACGGCAGTCGTAAACAATGTTCGTGCACGGTCACCGTAAACCACTAGCGTAACAATACGGCGACTGTATACACTGCTCGAAAACCACCGTTAGACATCGTGTACGTCAGCTGTTTATGGTAGTCGTTTACAAAAATCGTAACCAGTGCGTTACAACAGATTACGGCAGTTGTAAACAATGACCGTAAAATGTCGGCGTTAACGGCGAGCGTACCAATAGGGCGACTGTATACGTTCATGAGATAAAATGTCGGAAGACCAAGGGGGAAACAGCAGACTTGAAGACTTGAAGACTTCAAAAGACTTCAACGGACTTCAACCATAGTGACTTCATATTTTCACAGGACTACAAAAGAGTTCTAAACACTTCTGAAGACTTCATCGAACTTCAAATGACTTCACAAGGCTTCATAAGACTTCAAATGATTTCATGGGACTTCAGAGGACTTCATAAAACTTCCAAAGGCTTCGTGGGTCTTCACAGACTTCGTGAAACTTCATGGACTTCATGAGACTTCACGGATTCCATGAGACTTCAGAGTAGAAATCTGCGGGACAAACATTTTTGTGTCCTGATCCCGAATGCCCCGTTCCAAACTTTTTCTGAGTTGTCCCGATCCTGAATGTCCCGTCCCGAAATTTTTCAAATTGTCCCGTAAAATCCCGTTTGTCCCGTTGATGAGAAAAAATATAAAGGTATCACTCTGTCGAAGAAGACAAAATGTATTTTTTCTACCATCAATAGGGAAAAGCATGCATTCAGATGATTGGTAGATAAATTAATGCTTCATTGAATAATTTCGAGAAAAAATAATAAAACGATAAATTAAAAATTTCTCTTTAGCTCTTGTCTCTTTTAAATACGCAATTCTCTACATTCTTTTTCATGAATTTTTGTTATTTATTTTTCGATAAATGCATTTAATAATAAACAGTAAAGAAATTGTTACCGAATACAACGTTTCAAAACTAAAATTAGATTATATTAGGTAACAATTTCTTTACTGTTTTTTTTTTGAGATTGCAATAAAAATGTCATCAACTGTTCACAAATGAACATTTTCTAAACATGATTACCAGTAATTGGTAATAAATAATGATCCATCAATTTTATTAATAAAACCTTTCAATTTACGATCTGAATTGTGGTCAAAATTTACTCAATTGCATCATTTGAATACTGCGCAAAATTGTATTGTTTGTAATCTATGTCGTATTGTATTAAAGTGGACCAGTAAAACAGGTACAAAAGTGATGAAGAATCATAATTGTGAAAATACATCAGGGTCAATGCAGATACCTCCACGTGTGAGACAACGTCTAATCTCGGTGACCCTGGGAACGTACAGAAGAAAACTTCTGTCCGGCGAAATCTCCCCGAAGCCGTAGCCCGGCAAACTTACGCAACTAGAAGTACTCGAGCAGTTTCTCCAGCAGTATCGGCCGATGCTTCTAGTCAAGAAGGTGAACATCAAACTGTTGGCATTCATACGGTTTCTACACCCACTTGTCGGTCCGAAAAAATACGTCCTCAACGTAAAAAAGGGCTGAGTGGAGAAAAACCCGCTAGTTCGGGAAAGGCATCAGTTTGGTCAGAAGAGGAAATTGAAAAGCTAAAGCGATTAGTTCCAAGGAATGTTATGCCGTCAGGTTTGATATCTTGGAACGACGTCGAAAAAGCTTGGATAGATCTGAATCTGCCCAAAAGGACTAAGGGAGACCTTAGCAGCAAGTGGCGAGATATCAAGATCAAATCTGCCACTGTGAGTGTTAATGATTCGTCTTTGACTCAAAAGAAGACGAAGTTGCATTTGAAAGTCGTTACTGTTCCATCTGACACTACTGTTGATGTTAATCACAACGCCGGTAGTAGCAGTAGCGATGTAAACCCTACAGTTGTGAAAAGAAATCAGCGCGTACCGGTTGATTCGACTGATGATGTTGTTAAGTCAACCTTCAGGAAAGAATATAAAAAGGCACAAAATATAGGATGTCGGATGACAAAGAGAAATACGCCCCAAAGAGTCTCCGGCAAGTATATCAAATCTATCATCTATGAAGTTAATCGACTGATAAGGAATGAGTTAGATTTGGTAGTAGGTCAAGCATCTTGGAATCAGTTGTCGAACTTAGTTTACGCTGGCGCGATGATAGTTTCTAAGATAGGAAACCGAAAGTGTCTTGAAAAACAACAACGATCTAGAGAATGGTTTAAGAATTCATATAACGGATGTGAGAATTTGCGTCGTGTCATTGGTAAAGCTACTAGTGAGTTAAATAGACGAGTGAGAAATGCGGAAGTAGCCCTTACAAATAAGCAGCTTGCTAACATCAGGATGCTTAAAAAGAAATATAAGGTGGAGTCACGAACTGAAATAACATCTCTTGTAGAAAGATTGAAGTGCAGGCTTCAACTTTTACAATCGCGAATAGCATTAAGGAAAGCAGATGAAGATCGTGTACGCGTTCGTCAGACGCCGACTAAGATGCTATTCCGAGGTACGTGTACTGATTGAGAACCAGTTGATATCCATCAGATGAGGAAGTTCTGGAAAGATATTGTAGGGGTGAAAAGTCTTTTAACCGAAGTGTCCACAGCTAGTAGCTTGGGAACACTCGATGTCAAATGTCCAAGGTGAGACTGATCTTAAAGGTCGCTTGAACCCTACAACTTTGGCAGTAGGTTGTTCAAAAGATAAAACCATGGATAGCACATGGTCCAGATAGGTTGCAAGGGTACTGGTGGAAAGTCTTCGGTTCAGCCAATGCAACAGTCTATGATTTAACTCTTCATCATATTCGATCTGGTGAGTCCTTACCGTAGAGGTGGATAACCAACGGTCGCATCGTACTCATACATAAATCCGGATCTAAGTCTGATCCCACGAATTTCAGACCTATAGCTTGTTTAAATACCTGCTACAAGCTAGTAACAGGTTTCATGGCCGCATATTTAGATCAGTATGTGAGGGAGCGAAATATCCTGCCCAACGAGCAGATAGCATTACGTGGTGGTGTGTAGACTTGCTCACATGCTCACACTTTTGACCAGACGTTAATAGCAGACGCACAAGATCAGAAGCAAAGACCTATTAGCGTAGCTTGGATAGACTATGCAAAGACATTCGACAGTTTGCCACATAGTTATATCAAATGGCTGTTCAAAATAATGCAAGTTCCTGACCTGTTACGAAAGTATTTGAAAAGCGTCATAAACAGTTGGAGAGTACGATATGAAGCGAAAAGTCCTAGAGGTAAGATAGAACGTAGTAATTATCTAAGAATTCGTTCTGGAGTTCTACAAGGAGATAGCTTCAGTCCCTTATTGTTCTGTCTAGCGATGGTTCCCATCAGTCACGCAATAAATAGTGTTAAAGGTGGCTATACCACCGGCTCTGGGAAATTTAAAAAGATGCAAGTCTCGTTGTCTCATCTTTTCTATATGGATGACCTTCAACTGTATGCAAACTCACCTAAAAGTCTAATGGATCAGATCAAAGTCGTAGCATCAATTTCAGAGGATATTAGCATGAAATTGAATGTCAAAAAATGTGCTGTAGCACACTTTATTCCGAGGTGGATGCGAAGTGAGCAAGTAGGAATGGATACTGACCCATCTACTGACAGAAGTATGAGCTTCCCAATGCTAGGTGGTGAAGCAGTCTACAAATACTTGGGCATGGAGCAGAAGTTAGGTTTAAAGGAGTCTGAAGCATGGGATCGTGCGTACGACAGGTGTTATCAAAAAGCACATCGATTATGGGATTCCGATCTTACTTTTCGACAAAAAGTGAATTCCTATAACACCACTATCATTCCTGTATTTAAGTATATAATCAGTTGCGTAGCTAAAGGTAGTGGCACATACGTAAGTGTCTTAAAACAAGGTAAAGATCTAGACACGAAGTTTCGCAAACTCCTTGTGAAACTTAAAGCTAGACAAGTATCCAGCTGTGTAGCAAGATTGTATCTGCCAGCTGAAATGGGAGGATATGGTCTCGAATCGATTAAGGACGCCTTAGAGAAGTCCACCATATACCTATGGGCGTATCTCTGTACGAAAGCAGAATTAAAAGGATCATTATATCTGTTTTTGAACATGCACAATCGTGGAAGCCGATGTGTAGTTAGTGATGCGGGCAGCATTTTAAAGACATATGATATAGACTATAAGTTAGAGAAGTGCGTTCCACTGTCATCATAGATGGTGCTTCTTTTAACGCCGCTAAAACGTTAGCAAGACATGTGGTCGGGCTAATGCGTACTGTTAATAACATCAGACGGTACAAAACATGGAGCAAATTGGAGCTAGCAGGACGTGTTCTACGTTCAAACTCTAGCATGGATATGGTAGAGTCCTTTACCTGGCTTAAGGAAGGGAAACTATCATCGATAGCGGTGCGCAATGTTCTATCAGTTCAAGAAGGATGCTTAATAACGCGCACACATCCTTCACAGGAGCATTTGAACGATAAGAGTTGTAGAGCGTGTGGGTGTCATCTTGAAACAATTGAACATGTCCTTTCAAGTTGTTCCAAGTAGTTGTCGACCCTATACGTTGACCGTCACGACTCAGTTGCAAGAAATATACACTATAGATTATGTCAAAAATACGGTCTCACTCCTGCTCACTACTCACAGAAAGTGGAATCGGTTCTAGAGAATGATAGTATCAAGTTGTATTGGAATCAACCAGTACAAACCAAGACGATCATTCGCCATAACAAACCAGATTTAATAGTCTTCAATAAGTCAAAAAAGACAGCTTTGATTATCGAAGTTGCATTATCATGGTTTACTGGTACAGAAAGACAGGTACAAATTAAAACAAACCGTTATTGTGTCAATGGTAATTGGGAGCAAGAAATGAAACTACCATACCCTAGGGGCGATAATTTACAACGTGAATTACAAACTGCAGGGTGGGAAGTTACGTTCTTACCAGTAGTCCTTGGCAGATGTGGCGAAGTGCTTTCGAACCTAAAAAGTGATCTAATGGAAAAATTGGCTTCAATCAGTTTGCAACTGACGACTGTCTCGAGAGAATGCAACGGAGTGTAGCTTTGGGAATGAGTAGAATCATCAAAAATCACCTTGCTGTAAGATAAGGAAATGGTGTTGTCTAATGACCTGCTGTGCTTGCACAGGCGGGATTAAAACAATGACTGGGAGTAAAAACAAGAAAGGTAGTGTTAACATCGGGATAGTCATTCAAGACCCTTGTACCGTATACCATCTGCGGAACATTGTAGCTGGGCGTGAGTAACGTTCAGTGTCGGTGGGTAACCCCCAGCGTATGTCTAAAACGGCCGAGGCGACTCGGAAGTGTCATGCAGACCGACCTGCGTGAAAATACACCAGCATCAAAAACATCAACAACACCTTCACATCAACGTACCATATCATCTTAAATACCACCAGCTCCTGATAATTATTCATCAATTAAAGATCGGATTGTTGAAGCGTGTGTTTAACTTTGTGCGCTTGATGGTAGACCATTTGATACAGTAACTGGTAAAGGTTTTATTAACTTGACAAAGCAGCTGATGAATGCTGGTGCTCTATTGGGAACAGGATTCTCTGTGAATGATTTATTACCACATTCAATAACTGTAAGTGTCAGCTGTTTTTATCTAATCTATATATTTTTTCTTTCATAGGTTTCACGCAACGTTGAGCGTGTTTGTACCAAACTTAAAGATCAATTAATTCTTTTATGTCAGAACGTGGAGCAGTTCACAATTACATGTGACTTTTGGTCTGAACTTCACACTGGTATGTATTCAAGAAGTCTAGTAAAATCTTCATTTTATGGATATGATTTTCGAGAAAGGATAAGAGGGAGAAAACGCACAGTGATATGAAAAATATATAAATGGCAAATAAGAGATTTTGGGAATATAAATAAATGAACTACGCGTTGGAAAAAATATAATGTTATTTATCATTGTTTCTTATAATTAATTTTTGAAGTTATCGTTGTCTAAATTTCAAATTTAAACGTTTTATTTATTTTTTTAAATGTTCCAATACAAGATTTATTTACTTTTAAAAAATATAACATTGAATTAATACTCCTATGTTCAGTAATTAAAAATTGTTTCGTGTTTTCTTTATTACAGGTTTACATTATTGTGATATTGGTTTACATTTCGTCGATGATAATTATTATTTACGAATATTTGTATTAGCCTGGAAGTTATATGATCTTCCAAATCAAAAAGCACACAACATTCGTGATTTCGTAAATACAATAGCGGAAGAATTTAGTCTCAAAGTAAATGAGGATATGTTCGTTGTATCGGATAATGAACCGAAAATGGTTTGTGCATTCAAGGACGATACAACAAGAGTTGGATGCAGCGCCCATTACATCAACAAGGTTCTTGCACATGCATTTGAATTAGATGAATCACTTCGTGCTGGTGTTCAAAAATTATTTTTGATAGTGCGAGATATTATTAGTTATATTAAACCCCTCCACAGAATAGAAGCCCATCCGGAATAGAAGCCCAGTCTCATCGCTGTAATTTTCCGGATGTAATAGAAGCCAACCCAAATCGTATGACGAATGAGGAAAAAAATTTTTTGCACATCCCCCAGGGAAATTTTCGAAAAAAATTTTTTTCCCATATTCGAAGATGCTTTTATGGTATCGCATAGAGAATCATGCAAGTGTTTATACTAGATAGAAATCTTTCAAAGCGATGCCAATTTCACACTAATTTCGACCCATTCCAAGAATGGAAATTGGTGTAGTCCTAGATCATCCCAATCTTCAAAAATGTCGTTTTTTTGCTTAACGATTTACAAAACTTGTTAAGCCCGCCTTCCTCAAAATTCGATCTCAGCTTCGGAACATCGAGATAGCATGAAACTTTGAGGATATGTTGGGGGTGTAAAAGTACGTTTGTGGTGAAATTTTCAGCTTCCTATCCTGATGTCTGAGGTAGATACGAACCAAACAAGGGTCGAAAAGTAGCGTATCGCGTCTCCAAAAATTCTCTATGGATGTTCAATCAATATGGTTGATTGTTTTTTCATATGAAAGAGCATGTCAGGATGCAGTGTCTACGAGGGCTCTTCTTTTAAATTCTTATCTTTATGAAGAAAAAAAGGCTTCACAAGTTCAATCACTCAAAAACCCCTCAAAAAATGGCGCTCGTATAATAAAATTACTTATCAATATAAAAATAGCAAAGCTTTGTCAAAAAAAGGGCTCTCATAGGCACTGCAGTTTTTGATGCTCTTTCAAACAAAAACAAAATTTGAGTTTATATCGCATTAGAGTTGACTTTTGGTGGAGATGCATCGTTCGACTACAACTTTGAGAAAAAAAGAAAAAAATCTTTGGACTTTTTCAAAAACTGCTGGTTTTTCGAATAGGGGTTGTCAAAAATCTTGAAAATTTTCGGAAAAAAGGAGGTACCGAAGAAGAATTTTTATCATTTATGAAAGATCAAATGACAGACTATCTTATATATTTGTCTCAATTTCAGTGATTCTGACGAAAAGTGAATTTTTTGAGAGAGGATCTTAAGAAATTTTTAAAAACTTATCGAGAAATTCTTTGTAAACTTCCAGTTTATGAAAATTTCTAAGAAATTTTTTGAAACAGTAGTTGATTTCCTCCCCAAGTTCTGTCAATCGAAACACCACTACATATATGCAGTTGCATAGGAATTTTAATAAATTTACTATAATCTTGGTGTGATTTTCATTGAAAACAACATTTCAAATTTTACTGTACACAGCGAAAAACTGGATCGCAATGGAAGCCCACCCTCAAACTTATGATTTTCCAAACATAATAGAACCTCAGTGGGCTTCTATTCTGTGAGGGGGTTTAGTCAAAGTCATAAACAATCGTCATTATCTAAATGTATTCAGAATTATTGTAAAACACATTTTAGCACGGTTTATATAATGTTAAACAAATTTCTTATGATTTCTAATGAATTACCATCTGTTTTAAATAACAATCAACGACAAAACTATTTAAAAATTAATTGCATTGAATTAGAACAATTAACAAAATATTTAAAACATTTCCACGATGTTTTGGAGAAACTTTGCCGGGAATAAACACCAGTCTTACATTTGGTGATTCCATACAAACAGTTTTTAATCAATAAATCGACAAAAAATGATGGTGATCATCAAAATTTAATTCAATTTCCCAATTTAAAAAGTTTTTATCTTATAGCAAATAAAAAAGAACATGATATTGAATTACTTAAATTGGAAATTAATAAATTATTGGATCCGGTTGTTGTACAACCACTTCAAACAACAACACTAAATAATAAAGAAAAGAAGAAAGTGAAAAAAAATGCATTCAATAAATTTCTTAGATGAAATATATGATGTACCTGATGATGAAAATGATTTACGAACACCGGTTGAAAAAACAGAACTTGATCTATTTTCAGCAGATGAAACAAGAATTGATAATAATATGAATATTTTATCTTACTGGAATTTAAACGAGTCCTTGCATTCAAATTTAGCTTGAATAGCTAAACGTGTTTTAGCAATTCTTGCCACAAATACTTCAATAAAACGTTTATTTTCTCATAGTGGCAATACTGTCACAAATCGACGAACACGTTTAGATGCCGATAAAGTTAATAATTTATTATTTATTTAACGAAATCTGAGAATATTAAAAGAAATTTATCCTCCAGCAGTTGAACATTGCACAAAAAGACAAAGTAGTTTAATTTCGACTGATTCAATACCATCAATAACACTTAATAAAAAAATCAAATTAATGACAGAAACTCAAGAAGTCGATGAAGCAACAACCGACGAAGATAATGATGATGAACAACTTTAGACAAGTTTATCAATATTTCTTTTTTTGTATTTTTTGTTGAAAATATTAATATATTTCTTAGAAACAAAAAGTTAAAGTGTACGACAGGGTCTCATAAACGGATAAAAAAATTCGGGACGTAGGTTTTTCTATATTGTCCCGATCCCGTTTGTCCCGTCCCAAAAAATGTTCGGGACAATCCCGATTGTCACGCGGAATGGAACAAACTGGATTTTTCGGGATTCAAGACTGCCCCGCAGTACTCTACTTCAGAGACTTTATAGGACTTCTTGAGACTTTATAAGACTTCATCAGACTTCATAAAACTTCGCCAGACTTCACAAAACTTCATAGAACTTCACAAGCCTTCACAGGGCTTCAAGAGGCAGATTCCATGCGTATCAAGAAACCTTATAGAAATTACATGAAACTTCTGTAACATGCAAAAAACAAAACGTATCATATGGAAATTACAAAATGTTTCTTGTTTCTGAGAATTGTTTCTCGCAGCATATCTATTAGGTTGGCCAAAAAGTTCTGCAACACTTGCGAAAAAGCTGATTTTTATGCGCATTTTTGTTAAATTTTTGTGTGTTTGATGCACAATTTTTGTTGTTTTTGTGTTTCTCGTGTTCCGGGTTTGTGATGTAGTGACTAAACAATCACGTGTCCGTCTACGTGGCCGTCTCTATCTATCCATTGTTCAATATTGCATGTACCTTCTAGGACTTTCTATGCACTCTACTCGGACATATGACGTGTTCTTGCGTAATGTTATTACGTAACGTTATTGCGCAATTTTCATACTATATATACCGGTGTTTCCTATTTGTCACTGTCATTTTTCCCAATCAGTCACTCAGTGTTCACTTGCGAATAAATCAGCTCTTCTGAATCGTGTCTTCTTTCTGCTCGACATCAATCTCGGCCCGAAGACGTGACAGGGTTCATCTTTATCCTCAAAGTTTCAGGTGACATTGGACAAAATCGAGCTTCGAGTCTTGATATGCTATTGTTGGAAGCGACGACTTTCTACCAGAGATGCTGCGAAAGAGATCTGTGATGCTGAAGGCAAAGGAATCGTCCACTACACAACTGTTTCCCGGTGGTACAAACGACTTGATTCCGGTGACCTTAGTCTCGAAGATCACCTACGTTCCGACCGGCCATCAACGCTGGACAACTAAGATCTACGGGCAGCCTTGGAAGATGAGCCTTCATCGAGCAGCCGTGAATTGACGTCGGTTCTTGGAGTCTCGTCCCATCAGACTGTGCTCAATCACCTGCATCAAATGGATTTTGTGCACAAGAAGCCTCGCCAGAATCCACACGAGTTGACCGAAGCGCAAGCCAAGCGTCGTGTTGAAGTCTGCCGTCAATTGTTGGAAAATCCAATGGATGATCGGTTTTGGAAGCGTATTGTGACTTCTGACGAAAAATGGGTCTACTTGGTCAATCACAACCGGCAGAAGCAGTGGGGTCCGCGAGGTCAAGATCCGCCATCAGTTCCGCATCAAGATGGTTTCGGCAAGAAGGTGATGATTTGCATCTGGTGGAACTTTGAGGGCGTGCTTCACTTTGAACTGGTTCCGAATGGCCGTGCCGTGAACGCCGAACTCTACTGCCAACAACTGGATCGTGTCTATGACAAGCTGAAGGAGAAGTAACCGACCCCCGTTCGTCGCAAACGCGCTTTGTTCCAGCAAGACAACGCTAAACCCCACACCGCCAGGAAAACAAAGGAGAAATTTGACGAACTGGAGGGAGTCGAGGTCTTGCCGCACCCAGCCTACAGTCCCGACGCTGCGCCACCCGATTACGGCCTCTTTCGATCAACGGAGCACTTTTTGCGTGGTCGCCGATTCGAGTCATTTGATCAAGTTGAGGAAGCGTGCCAGGAGTTCTTCAATTCGAAGCCGGCAGAATGGTACTTCAATCAAATCCGGATGCTTGCAGATCGGTGACAAAAGATCGTTGAAAACGATGGCCTTTATTTGGAAGAGTAGTTGTTATTGTTTTTAAATAACTTTGCGCATAAAAATCAATTTTTTCCCAAGTGTTGCAGAACTTTTTGGCCAACCTAGTACTATAGAGAATCCAAGAATCCGGTGCTCATACACTACTATTTTTGGATTTCCTGGGACATGGTTTGAGCGATCCAGAATCTAATTATATCATTCAACAGAGCTCATTGAGTTGTACTCGGAACACAAGTGGAACATCTGGGACATCTTCCTGGTCGAAACTTGGCAGGTTTTACTATACAGAATCTAGCATTCCTGTGGTGATACACTTGTACTTTTGCAGTTTCAGGGACATGCTTTGAGCTATCGAGAATTAACTATACCATTCAATAGAGCTCATCGAGTTGTACTTGGAACTTACAAGAAATATCTCGACCATATCCCGAAACAAATCTTGGTGGATTTCACGCCGTGAAGCCCAAGTTTCCTATGCGGAGATACCAGTATTTTTCGATTATCGCAGACTTGATTTGAGCTATAGAACATCTGAACGTACTATTCGATAGCGCTTATGGAATCGTACTTGAAATATGAACAGAACACTTGGAACTTATTCCTGGATGAACCTTGGCAGGCTTTACTCGAAACTTGTGCTAACTTCGCGTACGTTATTCAGATGCCCTTATTTACGCATGTTTTACCTCTTTAACAGTTCTCTGCTATTTACTCGGACAGAATTTGTGAACGATTTAGAGCTACACTGCTATACACTATACAAACCGGAGATCGATACATGGGGAATGTATCAGTCTCAAAACAATTCTGTCCAAATACAGCGCTGGCTCCGAACTGCAGCGTCTCAATCGATCACAACAACACCGATTTCTTCATAAATGAATCATTATAAGCAGGCTCCATTCAAGTATGTCAGTCCATCCGAAGCAATATCCTTCACTTGATTACGTCAGCAAAGGTATCTTCACCCATGAAACGTTATAACTAGGACCTCATACCAGTAACCCACTCACTTACAGATGAAACATGTCAATAAACTAGTAACTAAAACTTTCCATGTTAAGCAATCATTTTGACCAAGGCTTCCTCCAGATATGCCCTTCATTCAGGACAAAATTCACGCTAAAGCTTACCAAGAAGCACGAAACACCAAATGAACGAGTCTCATTAGAATTCTATTTAAGAGTGTCGATCACTTCAAACTGAAACAGGTCATTCAATCACATCAGCGGACATCTCTAAACAAATGAATCACTCTAACCAGATTTTCATTCAACTATAACACTTACGCCGAAGTGAAGTGTGTTACTCGATCATATCAGCAGAGATGTATTGACAAATGAATTCGTATAAAAAGGATTCCATTCAAGTATATCACTCACTTCGAAGTGAAGTGTGTTACTCGATCATATCAGCAGAGATGTATTGACAAATGAATCATTCTAACCAGGATTCCATTCAAGTATATCACTCACTTCGAAGTGGAGTGTGTTACTCGATCATATCAGCAGAGATCTATTGACAAACGAATCATTCTAAACAGGATTCCATTCAAGTATATCACTCACTTCGAAGTGAAGTGTGTTACTCGATCATATCAGCAGAGATCTATTGACAAATCAATCATTCTAAGGAGGATTCCATTCAAGTATATCACTCACTTCGAAGTGAAGTGTGTTATTCGATCATATCAGCAGAGATCTATTGACAAATGAATCATTCTAAAGAGGACTCCACTCAAGTATATCACTCACTTCGAAGTGAAGTGTGTTACTCGATCATATCAGCAGAGATCTATTGACAAATGAATTGGTATAATAAGGATTCCATTCAAGTATATCACTCACTTGGAAGTGAAGTGTGTTACTCGATCATATCAGCAGAGATGTATTGACAAATGAATTCGTATAAAAAGGATTCCATTCAAGTATACCACTCACTTCGAAGTGAAGTGTGTTACTCGATCATATCAGCAGAGATCTATTGACAAATGAATCCTTCTAACCAGGATTCCATTCAAGTATATCACTCATTTCGAAGTGAAG
>CAJNOL010002695.1:0-17550 GCA_905250125.1 Rotaria sordida | reverse complement strand
TCCATTCAAGTATATCACTCACTTCGAAGTGAAGTGTGTTACTCGATCATATCAGTAGAGATCTATTGACAAATGAATCGTTGTGATTAGGATTCCATTCAAGTATATCACTCACTTCGAAGTGTAATGTAGTACTCGATCATATCTGGAGGAATCGGTTGAAAAATCCATTGAACTAAAATTGAAGATTTTGTTCAAATATCTTTATTCGCGCAAGAAATTTATTTTGGTGAACAGCATTTTTTTCGAGAAGGGTAAAACTAAATAGTTACTACAATCGCTCTGTTCATATATTGGCTACATTAAAGCAATGCTGTATGGTTGTGAATACGGTGAAGAAACACATAGAACATGGATGACATTGAGAAATAATCCATTCTGGCATCTACTGATGTACAGTAAAATGTGAATGAAAGATCTTTTGAGGGATAACCTGAAGATATTTGAGCATTTTCAACCAAACATCGATTCAAAAAGATGAATGACTGTAAAGAAAACATCATAGCTGCTGTCTCATATGATGATTATATAGGAGATGCACAGTGAGAACAAAGATTCTATACATATATTCCAAATAATCGGAAGCGGGAGCTCAATACTAATCGATGGAGAAAAGTAGACATGGTAAATGACAATTTTTTAGTTGGAATTGATGCTGCAAAATAAATATAATGTATTGTACTTGAATTAAAGACCTGCTATAGCACGTAGTATTCTCCTAGTCGGTGGACACATCGATTTCAGCCCACTGTGGAGTTTTTTGCATAGAAAAGTCTTATCATTTTCAAAATGCATTATAGAATAGGTTTAGTATTTTGCAATAGATAAATTGAATATATTGATCTCTGAGCTCAAATGAACGGTTATACACCCTAATGTGGGGCTCAGTTCGATATATTAAATGTAGAGTCTAAACTTGGGGCAAGGCTGGATGTTACCAGGCGGGTTCACAGGTTGCGGATAGTGGAACGACCATTAGTACAATGGTTAGCTGCGAATAAGAACAAGTAACTGTTGGAATAAGCTGTCCGGGACAATTCAGGCATCTTGCGAAGAGGGTGTGGTCGAGTTTTGAATGGCACGAAAATACCTATGAAATGCCGCAAAAACCCAAAGACGACAAGGTGACAAGGCGAGTATAGGCCGCCAGAAGCAAGGTTCACTCGAACCAAGGTTCACTCGAACCAAGGTTCACTCGAACCAAGGTTCACTCGAACCAAGGTTCATAAGCCTTAGCCAGGGTAGGTGAAGCTCGTTAGCCTTAACTGGTAATTAACCAAATGGAGTAAACGATTTCAATCCGGGGGAAGGCATGGGAAAACTACCGCTGTATATTCCCAAGCACACCACGATTAACGGCAAAATTTCCTGCCGAAATAACAGCATGAATGGGGTTATCAGAGAGAACGCCTCGCTCGGTAGGGATGGTCATGAAGGACAGGTGACCCTCGATCTTCATCTGACTACTGTCCATACTAGTAACTCGCTCAAAATAGGAACCTGGAATGTAAGAACTATGTTTCAAAAAGGAAAGTTGAAAAATGTAAAGAATGAGATGGAAAGGTTCAAGATCAATGTGCTAGGTCTATCCGAGGTCAGATGGAAGGGGACTGGATCTTTTACAACAGATAACTTTACTATATTCTACTCAGGAGAAGATCAACACGAAAGAGGAGTAGGCATACTTCTTGATAAAGCAACCTTTAAGAGTGTAAAAGGCTTCTGCGCGGTTTCAGATAGAGTTCAGCTTGTAAAGCTTCATGGCAAACCTTTCAATATCTCCCTCATTCAAGTTTATGCACTGACAGCCGAGTATGACGAAGATGCAATCACGAAATTCTACGAAGAACTAGGCAAAGCTTACAAAAAGTGCACCTCAAAGGACGTCATCTACGTAACGGGTGACTTCAATGCAAAAGTGGGAGATGAATGAATTGGCAATACTGTAGGACCTTTTGATCTTGGAAAAAGAAATGATAGAGAAGATAATCTGGTAGCCTGGTGCCAATCACATGACCTTATCGTTATGAACACATGGTTCGAGAATCACCCACGTAGACTATGGACATGGCGAAGCCCCGGAGATCAGGCCAAAAATCAAACAGACTACATCATGGTCTCTCATCGCTTCAGGAACTCCGTCATCTCTTCCAAAGCATTTCCTGAAGCAGACTGTGGTATTGACCATGTTCCAGTTATCAGTGAAATTCGAGTGAAACTAAAACTATTAAGAAAGCCAAAGAGAAATCCAAAGCTTCAAGTCCACCTCTTCAAAACTGACCTAGACATGAAAGAAAAATTCCGAATTAAGGTACAGAACCGGTTTAAAGCATTGAGCGAAACTAGCGAAATTACAAAGGCTGAGGCATTGTGGGAGCAGATGAAATCATCGATCATGGCATCTGCTGAAGAAGTTCTCCTAAAAGCTCAAATGAACAAAAAGAGGAAATGGATGATTGACGACATCCTAAAACTAATGGAACAAAGGCGATTCAAGAAGTCAAATCCGCTTGAATACAAGTTGATAGACAAAGAAATCAAAAAGAAGTGCTCAGAGGCAAAACAGAAATGGCTGAATGAGCAATGTTCAGAGATTGAGAACAAGTTGAATGTGAACACCAGGCACGCTCACAAAAAGATCGATGAAGTTACAAGCAAATCAAGATGCACCAACTCAGGTTGTATCGAATCAAAAAGTGGGACCATCCTCATGGAAAAAAAGTGAAATATTAAACAGGTGGTCAGAATATATAGAAGAACTTTTTGATGATAATAGGATGTCTAAATCTAACATCAAGAAAAATATGGAAGAGCCTTCGATTATGAAAGACGAAGTGTGGCAGGCTATAAAATCAATGAAAACTAACAAGGCAACAGGCCCTGATGGAATCTCTGTTGAAATGATTCAAAGTCTCGAAGAACTAGGTGTTGATGCCATCATAAAATTAATAAACAAGATATATGATACAGGTGAAATCCCGGAAGACTTAACCAAATCAATATTCACAGCTCTCCCAAAAAAGTCTGGAGTCACTGAATGTGAACTCCATCGCACAATCAGTTTCATGAGTCATGTAACAAAGATTCTACTGAAGATTCTTATGATGCGAATGAAAAACAAGATCAGACAAGAAATAGCAAAAGAACAATATGGATTCATGACCGATAAGGGCACCAGAAATGCGATTTTCATACTTCGAATGCTAATCGAACGAACCATAGAAGTCAAGCATGATATGTATCTCTGCTTCCTCGACTACACAAAAGCGTTTGACAAAGTCAAACATGACAATCTATTCCAAGTTCTAGAAAAACTCGATATTGATGGTAAAGACCTACGATTAGTACGAAATCTTTATTGGGATCAAAAAGCCGCTATGAAAGTGAATAATGATACCAGTGAATACATAAATATCAAGAGAGGTGTCAGACAAGGCTGTGTTCTATCTCCAGATCTCTTCAACATCTATAGCGAAATGATACTCAGAAATCTAGAAGATTTAGAAGGAGTGAAAGTTGGAGGCTATAACTGTAATAACCTCAGATATGCAGGCGACACCGTACTAATTGCCAGTACTGAAGAAGATCTCCAAATAAT
The DNA here is from genome assembly GCA_905250125.1 of Rotaria sordida. Lineage (NCBI taxonomy): Eukaryota > Metazoa > Rotifera > Eurotatoria > Philodinida > Philodinidae > Rotaria > Rotaria sordida. Next base: position 13,952 of record CAJNOL010002695.1, on the reverse strand, counting down.
GATTGATGTGGTTTCAAGAGAAAGCATAGAGATGGGACTGTCACTGAATGTTAAGAAGTCAGAATGCATGAGTATTTCAAAGAATTAAAGTCCACCAACATGCAATGTGAATATAAATGGAGAGTCAATCAAACAAGTTGTGCGATTCAACTATCTGGGCTCCACCATAACATCAGATGGACGATGCGATGAAGAAATCAAAAAGAGAATTGCCCTCTCCAAACAAGCATTCCAAAAAATGAGTCCAGTTCTGAAAAACAGAATCATATCTATCAACACCAAAACACGGGTTCTCGAATGTTACGTGTGGTCGGTTCTCCTTTATGGATCGGAATGTTGGACAATCAACAAAGAAATGGAAAAACGTTTAGAAGCTACAGAGATGTGGTTCCTAAGAAAGATGCTGGGTGTCTCTTGGACAGTCAGAGAAAGCAATGAGTCGATATTAAGAAGAATGAAATGGAAAAGATGTTTGTTGAACATCATCCGGTATAGGCAATTAAAACTCATCGGTCATGTGATTCGAAAAGGTTGGCTGGAACACCAGGTATTACGTGGCAAGATCTATGGGAAGAGAGACAAAGGAAGACCACGAATGAAGTACCTCGAAAGCATGAACCAATGGATTGAAAAACAAGAACATGAGAAAATAGATTTTCTTCACGCAGTACAAGACCGGAAAAAATGGCGTATCATGGCAGCCAACGTCTGTAACAGATAAGGCACTCAACTGAGCTGAACAGTCTAAAGTTCGTAACTTTCAGCTTATAGTTACTCATGCTTAACACATTCACGGCGATTCGATTTTGTTAAAAAATAGCTTTGACGGATTCATTTTGGTGTGCATTTCCTTTTTGATAAACGCACTTATTGGTCTGTTTAGTATACAGGGTGTCCAGAAAGTAACTCCACAAAGAAAAGTTTGAATATATATCTTCGCCATATTTTGACCAAATGGGCTGATATTTTTGCCACTGATAAAGGACTATGCATTGCTCATACTCATAAGGGAAACGTTGTCAAAAAGTATTTTGAAATAGTACAACTAATTTCAACAAAAAAATATAACATTATCCGAGTTATGAAAAAGACAATATATTTATTTCCTTAACCAAGACTAAACGACATCTAATTTTTTCGATTACTTCTTCACAGTAGTATCATTTGGTGTCATTCTTATACCACAGATACATGTCTTGTTGCTCAGTGTATTTGCAAGTTTCAACCATTGACAAAACTGCAATATTGGTTTTTCATAACTCGTGGAAACTTACAGTTTTTTGTTGAAGTTAGTTATACTATTTCAAAATACTTTTTGACAACGTTTCCTTTATGAATATGAGTCATGCATACTCCTTTATCAGTAGTAGGTCAATATATGGCGAAGATATGTATTCAAACTTTTCTTTGTGGAGTTACTTTCTGGACACCCTATATACTGCCAGTTCTTTTGCTTTTTTTGTTTACATTATTGCATAGGCGATTCTTTTTCATGCTAAACAAAATAATTAATCAAGTTTGTTTTCCTCTCTCTTATCTAGCGCGCAGTAGGAATGAGATAAAAGAAATAGTTTCTATTTGTTTCTTTTGCATTCTTTTTGTAGCGTTATCTTTTACTCTTTTCTCTCAAGTTTACAAAAACAAATGAAATTTCGCGATGAATTATGTTACAGTGTGAATCACTTGTATCTTTTCCTTCTTTTTCTATGATTGTACAGATCAGGTGCACGATATACATATATATCTTTTCTTTCGTCTCGCTTAGATATATTCCAAACGTTGTCTCTTTTGATATTGTGCACGGATATTTCCTCTCATTTATATGGTTATTTCCAACTGTCATTGGTTGTATATTAGCTGTTTGCGCGTATATATTTTTGTGACCGTTTGTAAAATAGATTAGACAGATAGATATAATCAATTAGATCATTTTCATCCGTTAACAAATTACATGTCGTCCGAAGAAAGTTATACAGAAGAAAGCGGTAACTCACTAAGTGAGGTGAGTGGTTTGGATGATGATTTTGCTAAAATACCGTGTGAACCCTCAAGCTCCGAAGAAGAAGTTGCTGATGATGATGTGGATTTACAAGTCTGGAACGAAATTGAACTAGGATCGGATGCTGAATTCCAGGAGGACTATGGGGTGGTCGAAGAAATAACGTCAGCTTCAGAAGATAATACAATCAATCCTATTGATTGCTATCGATATTTCATCACTGACGAAATTATTAGTCTCATGGTTCGCGGAGCAACTCGATATGGAGAGCAACACTTACGAACTCAGAAGCTTAGTAGTCGATCAAAAACTCGTCAATCGAAACCAACTAATAATGAAGCAATGCTTAAATTTTTGGGAATTATCGTCGAGATGGGGTTGGTACAAATGCCGGAAATAGACTACTACTGGAGCAAAAGCAAATTGTATGTATCTGAAATCATTCAGAACACAATGCCAAGAGACAAATTTGAATTGCTTCTCAAGTTTTTCCATTTTTCGAACAATGAAGAGGAGCATACAGATCAAGATAGACTATTAAAATTAAAACCACTTTTAGATCTTCTGAAATTTGGATTTAAATCAGTTTGCACTCCTGGCTCAATTATTACTATCGATGAAACGATGGTACCATGGTGAGGAAGGCTTTTGTTCAAACAATATATTCCTAGAAAAGCGCACAAATACGGCGCAAAGATATACAAGTTAGCGGACAGAAATGGATACACTTGGAATTTCACCGTTCATACCGGAGAGCAGGATCCGATGGCTGGTCTTGGACATTCTCAAGCAGTCATCATGGATTTATCAGAAGATCGTTTGGGATGTTATCGAACTGTAATAGCTGACAACTTCTTTATGAGTATTTCTCTTGCAAAGCGTTTATTACGAAATGATACATATCTTATTGGGACATTGAGAAGTAATCGTGCTCGATCAGAAAATAAAGCTGTTCAGAAAAAGCTCAAGCGCGGTGAAGTTTATGGGCTTCAGAGCAAAAATGGCATAAAATTGATCAAGTGGAAAGATAAAAAAGATGTTTTGATGATATCTACAAAGCCATCTCATTCAGCAACTGTGGTAGACACTGGAAAAAGCAATAAACTAAATGAACGCATCACCAAGTCACAAATTGTTCTCGATTACAACGAAGGGAGACAAGATAGTGGTTTATCATATCAAATATCAACATACTATACAGGGTGGGTAAAAATGTTTTTCCAGGGGGTAACACTATAATTTCAAATAGAGTCAGTAATGAATTTTATACCAAAACTAAAGCTCGTCGAAAATGGAATTTTTTGATACTAAATTGTAAGAGTTATCAAAACCTTTTTTGATGTCGAACTTAAGAAATTTTATGCATTTTTGGCATAGAAAACTAAGGCGTCAGTGATCTAAAAATGGATTTTAGTATTTTCTTTTGATATTTTTACATGGTTCGATAGAGCTCGTCGAGCTCTACAAAACTGTATATATTAAAAAATGTTTAAGCCAGTTTTCTGGGACAAAAAAATTAAAAATCACTTGGAAAATGCTAAGAAATGTTAAAAAACTCGTTTTTGTCATTCGACAGAAAAATAGCTTTTTTCCTTATTTTCACTAATAGAGACATTTCAAAATGTAACCACCAGATACAGCGCGAAAAACTGCGCCTAGTCATTACATTTCGAAATGTCTCTATTAGTGAAAATAAGGAAAAAAGCTATTTTTCTTGAAAAAACGAGTATTTTTGTTTCGAATGACAAAAACGAGTTTTTTAACATTTCTTAGCATTTTCCAAGTGATTTTTAATCTTTTTATCCCAGAAAACTGGCTTAAACATTTTTTAATACATATAGTTTTGTAGAGCTCGACGAACTCTATCGATCCATGTAAAAATATCAAAAGAAAATACTAAAATCCATTTTTAGATCACTGACGCCTTAGTTTTCTATGCCAAAAATGCATAAAATTTCTTAAGTTCGACATCAAAAATGGTTTTGATAACGCTTACAGTTTAGTATCAAAAAATTTCATTTTCGACGAGCTGTAATTTTGGTATAAAATTCATTACTGACTCTATTTGAAATTATAGTGTTACCCCCTGGAAAAACATTTTTACCCACCCTGTACATGTCTCAGGCGGTCAACAAAATGGTATAAAAAAGTAGCATTTATCTACAGTTTTGTGAAAGTCTAGTACGATTCGTACTCCTTGATATGCTATTCGAGGAGCTAAAATCTGGTCCTAGACAACAATCAACAAGTCATGCTCGAAGAAAAGGAAGGAACTGCAGGCAATGTCTGAATTGTTTTACTTAGTATAGCGCAAAACACCAATTTTTCGAATCCTATCTGTTTACGATCCCGTCTAACTTTGTCCAATCGGGCTGGAATTTTCACTACAGATGCGTGGAAGTGTTTTCCAGAAGTAAAATCGACCGTTTGCGTTTTTGACTTTCCTATACAGATTTATAGGGTACTGAGAGTCAACATCTCGGTTTTGGCTCAGAGCGTTTATGTATTTCTTTCATAAACAAGAACAAAGTGAGATTTTTGGAAAATATTAAAATTACCACTGGAGGATACTTCCAAGTATCTGTGACGAAAATTTCAGCCCGACTAGGCAAAGTTAGAGGCGGTCGTAAGCAGCTAGGATTCAGGAAATTGGTGTTTTACGCTACGCTAAGTAAAAGAAAAGAACTTCAATATGATTACTAGGGAAAAAAGAATTTCTAATTCAGTAACTCTGTAACAGTAAGTTATTTAGAGTCGAATAGTGTCTCCAATTGCACATAATACTAGAGGCTATCATACCTTAGGCTCGGTTCGCAACTGAGTTCTTCATCGAAAAAAAGGAAGGGGTAACCTAAAGCAATTCCATCCCTTCGCATCTTCTGTCATCGCCACTGGTAAGAATAGTGAGTTCCAATAGAGTAAGAATATATGCTTTTCAAATTCTCATGAAAGAAAAAAGGTCATCAAAAGCATCTTTCTAGAATACTTCAATAGCTTCGAAGTTTATAAGGAAGCATCGAAAGCTCTCTAGCAGCATACATGAGCTACAGCTGAGCAATGCTTTTATAATGTTATCGACTGCAACAGCAAATTCTAGCACTAAACGCGTATGTCTTACGTTATTTATGACAAGACTTTACACTGCCTCGCCGGGAGAAGAGGCGAGTACGAGACTGTACAAAATTTGGCGAGTTACTCGCTTGCTTGCTATACAGTTTTTGCTGTATAGTAATAGATTTGAAAAAAATACAAAAATAGATAATGAGACCCAATTAAATAAATATTATATACATAGATTTACTAGAAAGAGAAGAATAGATGATAGTTTAATAAATAATTTAGTATACAGTTCCCATAAAACACACAAACTTTATTTAAAAATTCAAGAGTTTTTTCAAGCTTCTAGTGAATATGCCCACCATCATCAGTAAACAATAATAACAACGCAAAATATAGAGAACAATTACATGTATTTATATCCAGCTGAATGATTTAACAAGATGGTATTTTGAATAAAGAGAGAGAATCTATAAAAAATTGATTTGGATCTATATTCATGTAATAGTTTTGTATATTTTGGTTTTTGTTATTGTTTCATGATTATGATGGGCATGCTAACCAAAAACTTGAAAGAAAATTGTCGAATTAGGATAGAATTCACACGTGTTTTGTGTTACTTACATACCTAATTATTTATTCAACTATTATTCATTCTCCTCTTTCTGTTGGATTTATATACACAATAGTTTTTCACTTTTTTGTAACATTCATTTTAATTAACTCTATGAACGAAGTTTACAATGCATAGCTATTCATTCTGGTCTCATTGTCTGTTTTTTTTATTTTGTTTTTTTGAAACTATTTATACGAATTAAAAGTGTAAAGTGTCCAGAAAGTCATTGATCAAACAGAAAATTTTATATTTCGGTGATAGTTCCATTATATGAACTGGGTATTGTACTAATGGTAGAAAACTATTCGAAGTTTTATTCAATAGTAGTGATATGTCAAATATTCTTCTAAGTACCACTTTCTCGTTTAATACACAAAATGTCCTTTTATGACACACGAAAAAAATTTATATGCAGAACTGTTTCTTGAATTTGCTCCATTTTGATGTTCATATAGAAAGAGAAATAGGTCTGAATGATAGAAAATGCACATTAATAAGATAAAATGCAATAAATTCAATATAGTCCTACATATTGTTCTTTAGCACCTCGAAAAAAAAATTGTAGTTGTGTATTGAACCTAAATCCATTCCTTTGTAAGAGGAACCGTGATAGAAATATGAACTGTTCTTTTTTTGTTGAATGATTTTCTAGGTACCCTGTACTTTGTTTGATCTCAGGGATGTGCCAAAGTTACAAAAATTGTGGGTATATATGAATTACGAAATCGACAAGAAAGTTTTGCTAAAATTGATCCAGTCCTGAGACAATCGAGAAATTTTTTGAAAATCAACGAAGAAATAAAACGGGAAAATTCTGGAGGTTTGTCGCGAAAGAATGAAAATATCTCAAGATTAAGGGATCCACCATTCAGAATACCTCGGTTTGCTCTTATGAAATAGAAGAAATAATAACTTTTAGATGAAGCTAAAAAATGCATATAGACACGCCTGTTTTTACATTAAGTTCTAAGCAAGGTGAGGCAAGACACTTATTTGACTAAGGCGTGGATCTCTGTTACACACATCATATTGGGGATGGAAAAGTAACACTAGACTTTTGATTATGTTTGTCAATCATCAATGGTAAGAAAGTCAGTATAAGTATTCAATAAAGCCTCGGATCTAGAGAATTAATTTTAAAAATAAATGTGGAAACCTCGGATTTAAATCTGAGAGTTATGTGTACTTCAAAAAGCGAATGAGACAGATGAGTCACGCTAGAATGTGTGGACAACAAAATTGTCCTGGCAAACTCTTGCTGTAAACATTTAATTTCTATTGGCTATTGCTCAGCCAATACGATTTGGAGGCAAATACAGCTCAGATTTCAACTCTTCACCTTGATTTACCCTAAGAAAGTTGGTTTTTTTATAACTTGATTTCTATTGGTTACTGGTCAACCAATGAGATTTCGAGGCGAATGGAACACAGATTCAAGTTCTCCACCCTAGAAAACCTCAAACTATCATCACTGTGATCGGAAGATAGAGCTCTAATTGTAGATCACATAGAGTGTGAACGAAACAGAACCGAGTTCCGTTTAATTATCTTTGCAATAGGTGAGTTAGCTTCCTTGTTTTCTTATGTTTTATATACTATTTTGTAGCTCGTGAAATTCTCTATCGAATGGTATATAATAGTTGGAGTTTTAATTGACCATGATAGGAAAAGTTTTTAAGGGAAACAGAGAAGGGTCGATTTTCTCATAGGGAAGCATAGGGAAAAAAATCAGTATTTTTGCAATAACTCAGGAAGAGCTTGTCCAATCAGGCTCATCTTCGAACTCGACTGAGATATTGATGAGACTGAACTGTGTAGAAAATTTCATCACGATCTGACTCTCCTTTCGAAAGTTATCGTGTATACGGACGGACACACTGACCGATTCTAGAGTGTACTCACTTTTTGAGTACACAAAAATGCCTATTTGTATGAATTTATAGACCAGTTTGTAGTTCGTTTTTAAATTATCCTCCGCCTGGTCTTATGATATTGTTTCTTATTTTTCATTTCGGATTGTTTTTATTCATTGAACCGTTCAATTTTTTTTATAAGCGCGGCCGTTAACGAGTACTTTTAGTATTTGTGAAAAGTGAACTACCATCCCATCAAAAATAATTGAGGTATTGGTGGTTTCTTTCTTCAGGCACAGATAGTGTGACAGATCTCGAAACCAGAAGAAAAGGAAGTCTTCACACTCTTTGGATTTTTTTATTACTTTTTAGAAACAAGAAATTTTTACATTTTCTAGTTTTTCGACTTTTGGATCAGGAATACTTGAAAGTAATTTCAATCGAAAATATTTTCAATTGATATTAATTTCAAAGTCTTTTTAAATCGAATTCATTCTTTTCTTGAAATATGGTTTTACAAGCCTCATTGTAGGTGTCGGTATCAGTTTTCTCTACATCCATACTCACATCTACATCCGAATTACTTTGATCATACACTGATTAGCTTCATCATACGCTAATTGCTTTGATCATACCTTAATCTGTTTTCATTCCTGAGAATAGTGGCGCATAAAGATGAGGCTTTGTGTCGATCGTGTAGAAGCACTCAAGAAGAGATGATGAAAAATCACTACTTGAAAAAAATTGATGATCAAAAGTGCATTTGCTCTTTTGTCTTCTATGGTAACGACAACACATTGTGTTGTCTGAACTGATCAAGGAGTTTACAGCAGTGTGCTTTTATATGACTTCAACGACGCTATATTAAGTCCGTATTGGAATAAAGGGTGTCGGTGTTCAACTTTGTACACCCCACACTCACACCCTTCTTCCTTCAGAAAAGTTCTGCTCTCGCGAAAAGCACCTTATCTAAGACACATAATATAGTGCTGCTGATTAATTCGGCCCCAAATTCATTATTTTTATCTTTAATCCCTTATTTCTATCTGTAATTCCTAATTATATATGTAACTCCCATGCTCCTTAGAAAACTACTGCTATTTCTATACTGAACCCCTCATTCCTATGTCGCAGCAATTATTTCTATTTTTCACCACTAATATTGTATCGTAACTATAAGTTCTATATGTGAATCCTGATATCTACCCTAAATCCAGTTTTTGTAGATCTGACTCCTTGGTTCTTTATCTAATTTTTTTATGCAATATAAAACGCTTTAATTCTATCCCTAACTTCTCATTCGGATGTATCACCTTTTATTTATACCCATAACTCTTTCCCCCTTTATCTAAGTCTTTGTCACTATATAAACCCTAAATATTTGTGTAGACCCTCATGTACATATCAACTGTTTCGAAATTTTTGATCTCGTGCAGAATTAATAAAAATTACATCGTTGCAAAGAGCGTAAAAATTTGAGTACTAATGAAGAAACATATCCAACTGTCGGATCGCTTCGAGTCAAGAGTAGGTGCATCTTGTAGAGCTCAATGAGCTATGTTCATCCAGAAAAGGGTTCATACCCATGACCTGTATCTGAGAAGATCGAGTGTTTGTAGTTTTACAATCGGAGATGTCGACAATATCTCAATTATATTGCATCAAAATGATTTTGTGTTGATGGATATAGACTCAAAACACCCTAAGCAATAAAAGTCAAAAAACTCTAAAAAAAAAAATTTTCTCGAGCTTTTCTAGGTTTTTACTGGTTGAAGTATTTTGAGTCTATCTCCATCAACACAAACTCATTTTGATACAATATAGTTGAGATATTATCGACATCTCCAGTTGTAAAACTACAAACACTCGATCTTCTCAGAAACAAGCCATGGACACGAACCCTTTTCAGGGTGGACATAGCTCACTGACGAGGGAACCTTTTCAACTGTCCAATCGCTTTTGAGTTCGAACTCAGTTTGAAAGATAGACCCCAGTGAGGTATGAAAAGGCCCAAAAGGATAAGTGCCCATAGGCCTTCCGTCCAGAGTTATAGGCATTTTACTGGATTTTTAGCCTATGGCACAGTATATACCAAAAAATCGAATGACAATATTTCGAGCTGAGATTGTGTCCAAAGATAGGTCTATGTACCAATAGAATGCCCTGAAAATTTCAGCTCAAAAGAATGTTCCAATCTCGAGATATTGAACACCCAAAAGCCAAAAAATTCTAGCATCATTCGCGGGATATGCGTGATTTTTGGGAGTTTAATATCCCGAGATTGAAACATTCTTTTGAGCTGAAATTTTCAGGGCATTCTATTGGTACATAGACCTATCGTTGGACGAAATCTCAGCTCGAAATATTGTCATTCGATTTTTTGGTATATACTGTGCCATAGGCTAAAAATCCAGTAAAATGCCTATAACTCTGGACAGAAGGCCTATGGGCACTTATCCTTTTGGGCCTTTTCATACCTCACTGGGGTCTATCTTTCACACTGAGTTCGAACTCAAAAGCGATTGGACAGTTGAAAAGGTTCCCTCGTGAGCTCTACAAGATGCATCTATTCTTGACTCGAAAGTGATCCGACAGTTGGATAAGTTTTCTCATGAGTATTCTTAATACTGTGTACGAATATTAGTTGTCTCTTGTATACAACTATGACGAACAATTCTTTTTTATTCAGTTTTCTGAATTTCTAGCAAGTCTTTGGGATAGATGTAGTACTTATGATCTGGCAAGGCGATATCGACCACCATGGCCACCACATCTGGTTGCTCTTGCTTGTGAAGTAAATAGAAGAAGACGTATATATAGACGGAATAAAACTGAAATCAGCCTGTACTTGTTTCTGCAGGTAAAAGCTCTCTTTATTGACGAACGTTCTCAATTAACTCAACTGAAATACGAATCCAAACGCGAATGGATTTTGAAGGATCAGAATATTTGGAATTTTGTTCGTTCTACCTTCCACTCGTTTTCTCCCCCATTTCGTGGATCAACTGTTAACGCAGTCATTATGAAAAATCCTAAGGATATAGTTGATACATTAGCTAATTATTATCAACGACATTTCGCAGAACCTACACCCGATATGAACAACATAATACAGCAAAAATATATATCTATTTATGATAAAATTGCTCTTCTGCCCAATATTCCATTAGATCCAATACCAATAAATGAAGTAATTAAGGAGTAGAGAAAAATGTCTTCGAAAAAATCTACAGATAGTGTTGATACCTCAGCTTTCCTATTGAAAAAACTTCCCGAACAATATTTGAACATAATGATCGTATTGTTCAATAAATGCCCGGATAAAAGTGAATTTTTTTTAGCCCAAAAACATGCCAAATTAGTATGTATCCGTAAAGAAGGTATTTATCCGGCCACTAATCGACTAAGATCTATATCGTTACTCCCAAATATTGGAAAATGCTTTGAACGAATAGTTCACAACCGTATATTATCGTGGTGTAAGAATAATAGTATATACATTGATGAGCAATCTGGCTTCTCTTCAGGTAGAAGATTACAGACAAGAATAATATCCATTATTGAAGAATTAAGAATGACTGTTGCAGCGAACAATCGATCGGCGCTAGTAATGTTCGTAGACTTTTCATCCGCTTTTGATAAAATGTGGCCACATGCTCTTATTGCTAATTTGTATGAACTGAATATGCCATTACCGCTCTTAAAATGGATATACAACTGGTTAAAAGATAGATTCTTTTGCATCCACTATGGTGATGAAAAATCTCGTACTGTCCAAATGAAAATAGGAGCGACCCAAGGTTCTGTTATTGCTGCAACTCTTTTCCGACTTCACACTCACTGTCTTCCCTTGTACTTTAAAAATGTTGAACTTCGCCTTTTTGCGGAGGATTTCGCTCTTGTTTTATCGGGTTCACTTGAAAAGACATTCTCTGAAAATGTTAAAGAACTTGAAGACATAGCAGCTGTAGTCTTAAAACAGCTTGAAAAATTTGCAGAAGACCTAATCCTACTAGTAAATATATCTAAAACAAAAGCTCTTCTTGTCCACAGTATTGTATCCCTTTCATACTCCCATCTCTATTATAAATCACAACCCATTGCATATGTTAAAAGATTTAAATATTTAGGAGTGTATATCTCTACAAAATTAGGATGGGATACATACATTAATGAGCGTCTGCGTACCGTTAGTAAGATCTATAACGGTATGAAAATAGCATTTAAAACGATTAAGATGCGAGATATCAAAATACGCCGAAGAATATTCCTTTCATATGCTCTTCCACATTACTTTTGGTTATTTTCCACTTGGTTCTTCTATACCGATATACAAAGAGAACGTATTGAACATATATTGTGCCACGGACTTCGAATTGTATATAATCTATATCAGTGGGATGATATAACAACTCTAATTCTTGCTAGAGATAAATCACTACGTGATTATTTATTTACATATTAGCGTCGATTAGTTTTACATCTGCTTAACTCCCCAGAGGCACTTTCTTTTCAGCAGATCTGGAATGGATTTCTTATCATTATCTCTCTTGATAATAGTTGGTTCAAGTCAATGGGATTTCGTAAAAATAGTATCTTTCCTAATAGATTAATTGATCAAGTGAAGCATTGCCTTATGGATTGGGTAGATTTTGATGTAGTTCATGTTAAACAATACGAATACTTCAAGAAATCAACGAATATGATAAACTCCTTCATATATAAATATTTTCTTTTAGCACCTTAGACCTTCTAATATTTAAGATACAATAAATAATCTGAACCTGAGAACGATATGATATAACCTTAATTTTATATTAATGCATTTATCAAACCTTTAAATCAATCTTGTGATACCGACAATGAATGAATTGTACTATCTAGTCATTGTCCTCAGAATGATACAACTGTTACCTGGATTGTTTTACTTTACTGTACTTTTGTTCATCTTCTGATTATTAATGTTGGTTGTTATTGTTCTATAGTTATAAATCTCTCTTTACTCTACTGATTGTTACTACTTTTTGTTAGTATATTTTCTGTTATTACTTTTCTTCACCTTATGGTGTTTTATATACTCTTACTTTAGCTGTAACTCTTACTTTATCTAGTAGAGTAGTGTATTACACTCATTATTTGGCGTTTTTCACGTTCGTTCGTTCTTTCTCTCTCTTTTATATCTCAGTTGTGAACCAGTTACTTATGGCACCATAAAAGTTGATATTAAAAAAAAATATATATGACCATGTTATTTTTGAGTAAAGTCTTGTATACTAATTTTGTAATGAAGTACCGTCACAGGAATAGTTGACTGTTATAATGTAGGACAAAAACAAAAGTTACTGTCGTAATTGGGGACAAAAAATGACTGAAAACTCACAGTTAAGGATAAAAACAGTTACCGTGGTAATTAGGGAAAAAAATGACTGAAAAGTCATAAATTGACGATAAAAATAGTTACCGTCAGAATTAGGGACAACTTTTTTTTCGATAACCTTGGGTGTCTTCATTCCAAGATCTATATCTTGATAAAAGAAAATACAGTTGTCTTGAACCTTCACACTATGATAGAGCTTGATCCGCTCTACAAAAATGCCTTAGATACCTCCCCTTCGTCTCTCTCGAAAAACCTCAAAAAATACTTTTTTCTCTAAAGTTAAGTTTTTCTATGTATTTTATTAGAAGCGTCATCATTAGGGAAATTTTTTTGCTGGCCATCAGGATTAGGGAACTACTACTTAATTCTGTCAGATGCAGGTATTTTTCGTAGACCAATAATTTTAGTATGAAAACATGAAAAATGAAAGACCAACAATATATCGTTTGAAAGAGGAGAATCCAGAGATTACCAATACCGGGTGTCCCAGAAGTTTTGCGACATTTAGTATTTTTCAAATATCTCAGCAGAAATCAATCGTATAATCTTGATTCTTTTTTAAAAAGATGCGTCGTGAAAAACTCTACAAAAATTGTAAGAACAAATCCCTGTTGACTAATTCTAATGGTATCTTCTATATTGAAAATAAATAGATCAGATGATGGTCCTATGTCTCATGGTATTAAGTGTTTGGAAGACATTTTTGTTTCCCAATAGAAACTTATTCATACAGGTTTTGTAGAGCTTTTGACGGTGCATCTTTGAAAGAAAAGATCATGACGTTATCATTTCCCCAAGTCGAGATATTCGCAAAATAAATAAGAAGTCTTCGAAATATTTTTGTTATACTAATTATGGTGGGATATAACGCCGTCATGTGACCTGGTCATTTTTGAACATTGGGTCGCTATCTGAGGAAGCCAGCAGGGATTTGTTCTTACAGTTTTTGTAGAGTTTTTCACGACGCATCTTTTGAAAAAAAGTCATGATGTTGTCATTTTCTCAAGGCGAAATATTTGCAAAACAAAAATAGACTTCCAAATACTTAAT
>CAJNOL010002694.1:3407-15413 GCA_905250125.1 Rotaria sordida | reverse complement strand
GTGGGTGGGTGTGGGTGTGGGTGTGGGTGTGGGTGTGGGTGCGGGTGTGTGGGTGTGGGTGTGGGTGTGAGTGTGCGGGTGTGGGTGTGAGTGTGGGTGTGAGTGTGCGGGTGTGGGCGTGGGTGTGGTTACTGATGTCTTCTTCTAAACCCGCATCCACACTCACACCCAATGTGATTCTCGGATGATTTGTTCAACATCTTAAGCGCGACATGAACAACCTTTTCTAAATATTTTATTCGTCTGCAATGGTCGAACTGTATCCTGTAGACCCTCTTCTTATCAGTGTTAGGCAAGGATGCATGGCGTCTTTTGCGATGTCTGAATTATTGACACCGAGAGAACTATTTGATTGAAGCATATGGCTTCTCTTTGCTTATTTTGGGTGTGGGTGTGGGTGTGGGTGTGTGGGTGTGGGTGTGGGTGAGGGTGTGTGGGTGTGGGTGTGGGTGTGGGTGGGTGTGGGTGTGGGTGGGGCTGTGGCTGTGGCTGTGGCTGTGGGTGTGGGTGTGGGTGTGAGTGTGGGTGTGAGTGTGCGGGTGTGGGCGTGGGTGTGGTTACTGATGTCTTCTTCTAGACCCGCATCCCCACTCACACCCAATGTGATTCTCGGATGATTTGTTCAACATCTTAAGCGCGACATGAACAACCTTTTCTAAATATTTTATTCGTCTGCAATGGTCGAACTGTATCCTGTAGACCCTCTTCTTATCATTGTTAGGCAAGGATGCATCGCGTCTTTTGCAATGTCTGAATTATTCACACCGAGAGAACTATTTGATTGAAGCACATGCCTTCTGTTTGCTTTTTTTTCGCGGAAAGTCAACGTCTCTGTCTTCCACAAGGGGCACTTCAGTAGTTACTTTCATTTGCGCAGAAAGAATTCGATAAAAAAGTCGAGGATGACGCACATTGTTGACTGTCAGCACTGAGTTTTTTTCCCAACTTTCAAGAACAGCAGCACAAAGTCAATAGTTACGTGAAGGGAGTCCGAATCACCAAATGTTGACAACGATGCAAATGACATAGAGAAAAATGGATCTGTATTTTAAAAAACAACCCTGATTCTCATTGTGCAAAAGAGAAGCAAAACAGTTTCCACATCAACATGAACCAAGTGTGCTGTCCATATTCCTTGAGAATAGTTCCAGTTTTGGATGTGAACGCGATTGACAGCTAGTTTTCAAGCAAATTTTGTAAACTAAAGCATTTTTCCACAGCGATTTCGAATGCAGAATTGAGACGACACTGGTGCAGAAATTTTCAGCATAGCTATCAGACTTTCAGAAAATCACCTGTGTATGCGCTGCACGTTTGTGGCTGCGATACCCATAAGAGCATTAACTGCCCACCCACACCCAGAACCCACACCCACACCCACCCACACCCGCACATCCACACCCTCAAGGATGTGGATCCTGCAGGTGTTTATTCATTGATTGGTGATGCTTACTGTAGACCAAATAATTTCTTTGGTGCATTTATGAACTACAAAAATGTCTTGAATATTCATAGAAAATATTTGCGACATTCAGTCTCGAAAATATAGAACAACTCTCGAAAAAATTACGATTTTTTTGTGATGCCATGAGCAATCGTGAGCTATAGCTCTGGTCGTATTGAAAGCATGGCTAAATACTCGTTTGGATATATTGCGACCAAGTCATATTGCTATTGCGGCGATTCATAGAAAGAGTGTTTCAGTTTATATTTCAACTGAGAATTATGATGAGACTGCTTTTAGTTTGGTAAAATGCTTGGAAATCCAAGCAGCGTTACTCCCTCAAGAACATCTTGAATCCGCTTCTACTCATTGATTGATTGATGATGTACTGTGTAAGCAGCAAAATGCTTCTGGCGCACATTTTAACTAGCAACAAGTCATTTTCATATCCATGCCATACTTGCGTTACCCATGAACGCAGAATATTGAGTGTGAGTGTGTACGAGCAAGCATGATATTGATGTTTCAACTCGAGAAAGAGAATCTTGAGCATGTGTGAGTGCGGATGTGGCCTTCCCTTCATACATTCACGCCCCGCACATGCATGCCTGGACAGCCTAGTTATCTGAAGAGAACAAATAATTATAGAAGTGAACACAGGACAAAGTATAATTCATATAAAATAACGATAAGGGAATGTTTGAAACACTGACATAAAATTCAAAGGAAGTTTTCATTAAGATTACGAATGATAATCGTATGCAATCTCTTTTTCATGCTGCTTCAGGTAATTTACTTGACTTTATTTAATAATGCAGGATATTTTCTTCATTTCATAAACAACCCTAATACTTCGGATAAGTTCATAGACCTTCGTTGCATCGACAATCTGACAATTTAACACTAAAACTTCTGGTGCTCGTCACATGCTTCTATTCGATTGAGAACTAAAAGAAGTTTCTTTCTGTTCTGAAAACATCGATAGAAAGTTGAAGGAACCAAAAAACAAGTATTCAAATTTGATTGACATTCAATGTTAATTCATATTGCAGCTTCTATTTGACATCAATATGTTTCGAAAGACTATAATAGCAATGCTTGAAATTATGAGAAACAGAATACAAGTCATCAAGTAATTAGAATCATAACGCTATTGAAAAGTTTAGAACTACACTTGTACTCATAACAAGTACTGAAAAGTAGTGAGACAACAATGGAATTAAACTTGGATTGTGCATGAGTGCTTGCGAATGGATATAAGTTTATGTCTTGTTTTTCTCAGAAGCATCCTCACTCATCGATACCATAAACCAACATTCATAACCTAAGCTCTATAGTAGTCTATTTATCACATTCTCATTTGTCATTTCGTTTCAATACGCATTTCCATGTCGAATAAAGCATGACTTGATAAGTTTCTGATTTGCTTTACATTGAGGAAACTGACAAAAGATTACTGATACTTGTTCAAACTCAGTTGAGACATCATTCGAATAACTTTGTATCTCAAATATGACAATCATACAAACTTTCAAAGTGCTTCGATGCATGAAAGACGAACCATTTACTAAACTCGTAGTTTACTTGTTTTTATGCTGGCTACTATGGATTTAAAGCATTTCTTATCACATCTGCTCAAAGTAAGATATTCGATTAAAAGGAAATACTCTAACATTCTGTTTAATATTTGAACTCAGTGTTGATTGTTTTTCGTTGAGATGACTCGCATATTGGTGGATTTGTTCATTTTAAACGTGTTGAAGAGCTGAATTCCAATATAGATTAGAAATAAAGAGCCTGAAAAGTTGATAGTATGTATGGTGAATTATTTTTAAAGTACGGTGGGAGTTAAGTTATCTACGATAATCATAACCCCCCCCCCCCCCTCCCTCTCAGTAACTAGAACGATGCGTGAATCTTGGCCAGGAACAACACGATTGCTTTCTAGATCGATTACAAATAGGAAAGGATGCACAGATTTGTAAAACTTTAGAGAATCATTAGTTCTTCTTTAACCTTTTGAAAGAGAAAGATTTCATCAAATATTTAACAAAACAAGAATCGATTAACATGCGATCATATTTCTCTCTAATCATGACGAAAGAATATGGTTCATGACAGTAATCAATGAAGGCCCCAGTTGTGAGATAAATATTCATTTATTGAAAAGATGCTTTGACGTGGTTTAATCGGACTTATAGGATATGTTCCTATAGTACTGAAAGAATGTCCAAATTCAACTTACTTCCATAGAAAATATAAGCAGACCTTTGAAACATTAGTCAGTGTATCATTTACACTGATTGCTGTTGTTCTGTTACTGCAGTTTGAATGCGTTTAGCATATGAATGAATATTATCTTAACGATGGTCATATCTAGCTTCGTTTTCCTTTTATTGTATTATATTGACACTTATCCAATGCATATAAAACTAAACAAAACTAGAGTGTTTAAAGATTTTATTATTATAGCTTTTTGGTTATTTGATAATGTCAGTGGAACGTGTTCAAAGCTGTACGACTTAATATTCCAGTGACAAATCGTTCTCAATAGAGCTACGAACATCTTTAAGAGATTCGAAAAGATGGTCTTCGAATGAATAGTTATGATCATCGGCAAGGAATATTTGTTGCTTTTTAGAGAGCTGTGTGTCAATACACAACCATTAGAAGTGAGATTTTCACAAATCGATTCCTCATTCAAGTGTCCAGAAACCGATGGCAAGTTTGTTATTCTATAAAGTTGTTGGAATTAATTCTGGATCAAAAAGAATTCGCGATGGAGGAGAGACGAATTTGCTAAACTCGTTTTTACAAAGAATAGACTATTTTTCCTCAGCCGATATGACATACGTCTGATTGTTCTAATCTTAATTTTTCAAAATATTCTCCTTTCACCGTTTTTTAAGATCACGTGATCAAGCTAGAGATACAAAAGTAATGTCATTGCTGATTGAGCGATGTAAAATTACGGAGGGTCATGCTCTTATCCAAGATTTCATACAGTGAGTGTGATTTCTAGTCCATCGTAATGAAACACTGTTAAGTCAATCAGTGGTCTTAGAGACGATGAGAGTACTCATTTAGAGAAATCGAGTGTCAAATTGAGTTGCAGGAGCTAAGCATAGTGGTGTAAAGTATTGCCGTAAACATTAGATACTTGCAAAAGAAGAAACTGGAATGAATGGAACTCTACGATGTACGTCTATAAAGAGCTTTTCTAGAGCATCAAATTGATTATTTTCTTACCACGCATGTTCTGAAAATATAATAAAGAAAAATCACATAACAATTCGAGAAAACTTGTCAGTTTCGGGACTTAGAGTATTGAGTCCAGAATATGTTTCAAGGGAAAAGTTCTGTTTGAACGATTGAGAATTGATAGTGATATCATTAATATACAGAAATGTCCAGAGTTTCTAGTAACACTTGGTATTTTTATAGAATTTATTGTCATTTTGAAGCAATATCAATATCTAACATCTCTGACAATTATCGAAAATAACTTATGTATTTGAATAAAAATTGACTAGAACTTAATATGATTATGAAACTATTTAGTTTTCCTACAACACATTATCTACGTTTGATGATTTGACCATGTGAGTTTCATTGTTTGTCTTTAAATGAATTGTCACAATCGTCTAGTTTCGTGTGAGTAAGTAGGAATCAAATCAAGAAAGACGAAGCCTGAACAGTTATTTTTCTACGTAGTTCGGCTTCTAGTATAGATTGATCTTCAAATCTGATTGATGAGCGTGACACAGTGGAGTGTTAATAATTGATCTTAGAAAATTCAACACAACGATAAGAATTAGTTGATGCTAAATTTAATTTCCCAAATGTAAATTCGGTAGTTTTTTTTTATCATTTTTCTTTAACTTTAGGTACTCGCATTTCATGTCATCGATTCAGATAAAAAGCAACCAGTCGAAGTCGAAGCTAATTCAAAAGATGATCTTGCAAAAGTACCTTATTACTTTTTGTTAATATCCTTTGATTTGTATTCTTGTCATTTAGATGGCTGGAATCGATTGAAAAAGCGAGAACACCATTCGAAAAAGCAAAAAAATTTCCAAATTCATCGAAATAAAAGAATCTTCAATCATGTTCAGCAACGTTAGCGATTCCCTAAAATAAAAAAGAACATCACCGTGTTCTTTGTTTCGTCAAATTTGAAAATTTATTTTATCCATATAGATCAACAAACAGCGAAGAATATTCCAATAGTTAAACAGTTGATTCAAATAAAAAGGATAAATCAGAATCTATTTTAAATTCACTTACGACAACCGATACACAAATAAAACGTTTCTTACATGATAAAAAAAGGCTTCTGCCACGTCTTCTTATCATTCCTCAAGATACATCGACATTTCCTACGAATTCAACAAAACTAAATACATCATTAGAAGCAGTTCCCAAGCAGCCACTCGATAGGTATTTCGAGGGGCCGATTTTGGACTTTCGCACCCATCGAAATATAAAACGTACTGCTCGGATTCTCATTTTCGGATAGGTCGAGGACTCGGCGATGGGCAAGGAAACTGAGAAGTTTTCGACCCCTCGAAATAATTTATCCGACGGATAAAAATAAAGTCCTTTTTCTAAACATAGATATGCAGATGCTTTATTTTCGAGTCATCGGAACCTATCGGAAAATGGTGGAGAAATAGATTTGAACATGGTCATTGAACATCTAAACTAAATATGAATTGTTTTTCTACTTTGAAAATTGTCTGTTCAATTGTCAGAAACATGCAATTTACAATTCATTTTAGAATTTTTTTATCATCTTTTAGGATTACATCAAAATCTGTTATTAGATCAAAATTCGCTTCTCAAATTTTAACTTTGAAATCTGATTCTATTCCTAACTTCAGATACTAAGAAAATAACACATGGAATATCAGTAAGCGATGAATAAATAATTTTTTTCAAAAAGCATACGGTTAATATTTTGCGAAACTTGTTCAGGTGCTGCAGTTTGATAGATCGAAAATTTTCAATATGTATCCATATGTCGATCTGAATGTTTTTTAACCATTTAATATTAAATATTATTAAAAAGCTTGTGAAAACGGCTGATAATTTATGTTCAGCTTTCGTTCAATTCTTAAAATGGCTGGATAAAATATAAATACGTATATGCCTTTTTGAATGTGTTTTATGAAATCGGAATTGATTTTTAAGATTAGAGACTGTTACTATCTTAAGTTTGTTTGTGTTGGAGTACTCGATATGGTTCTTTCGATGTCTTTATTTTTCTCGAGCACTACAAACTTCGATAGTTACCGACATATCTATAACTCTCCGATAGGTCGATTGCATCTTTTGGATAGGTTAATTTTCGAGTACTCGAAATACGATGGGTTTCGATGGACTCGAAATCGAAACAGAACGGACAAAATATATACATATTGCATTTTCGAGGGCTCGTCGTGGGCATCGCATGAATTTTTTTGTCTGCTTGGGTTACATGCGCAACTAGTTATCGTTAATATACATATATAATTTCATGAACCATTCGTCGATGATTTAATCGGTTTATTTTTAGACAATCAATTAATACAAATAATAAATCAGATACCGAATGACATAGATAAACCTGTTGATTTGCAATCGATTTCCACACCTTTGATTAAACTTGGTGAACAATTAACAGTAACTTTGGTAAATAATTCTCCATCATTCGAGATCAATAGTTCTGCAAATGATTTGCTTTCTATTTTTAGAGATTATTAAATCAAGATATAAAAGAATACAAATCATGCAGATGTCATACTGCGAACGAATATTAGTTCGTTTAATGCACCGTCGTCATGTATGCATATGTATGAGTGAATTGCAAAATTAGTGTATCGTTTTGAAGAAAAAGTTGATAAAAGAAAGACTTTTGATTTTAAAGTTTGTAGTTAATGCACTGTAACGTGCATTACGCAAGGAGAATATAAATAAAATGCCCCAAGTACCAGTATTAAATTAATCGAAATGTAGAGTGTCTTGAGATATGTTACAATGTTGAGTGGTATGTGTAGAAAAGTTTCATCTACAATAGAGTGGTGGACATTCTCAGACTAATCTAAAAAGCATTTCTGGATTCACCTATGACACCAATTTATGTAAAATGAATGCAGGATAAAAAAATTGTGAAGGTTTACAAAAATGGACAGATCGAATGTGATCGATGATTTTTTTCTGCTAATTTTTCTACTTAACAGCTACAGTGTATAAACAGATTTATATACAATGTTTGGTATTTGTTACGATCGGATTGTTCCCATCCGTTCGTAAGACAGAGAGAAGATACCCTTTCTAGTACAGTGGTTAATACGTCTGCCCGGTAAGCAGGAAATACATGGTTCGATTCCATGTGAAGGGGGATTATCTTTTTCTCCGTTCTGTTGTATTCTATCGCGCTGCTTAGTCTCGGTCATGAGTCATAACATCAGACTCGTAACAGTATTCATCATTAGTTTCTAGCGTATTTCTTCATCAAATATAATCTCAAGTGATATTTAGTGTAACGAGTGGATTTCCCAAGTTGTAGTTTATATGTTATCTTAACGAAAAGCAACATCATTTTCTCATCTTTTTTGACGATTTCATCTCGCACTCATTGATTTACATTTATTTTTAATCTCAACTGACAGGAAATCGAAAAGTGAGTGTACATCTGATATTTAGAAAAATAATTCTAACAAAATTTGCAATAAAACAGCCGATCGATCTGACATTGAAAAGAGGCACAGCCTGTACATGAAAAATTTGCCTACTTCCGAAATTCACACGAAGGAAGAATACATATATTCTACGTTACTTTTTATCAATAAATAGAAGTAAAAATCGATCTTTTTAACAGTTTATGCTTTTTTTCTTAGAAGAGCTTCATCTTAGATTATAATGATATAATTGATCAGCAATCACGAATTTAGATGAAACCTGAAATGGGGGCTGTTACAAACACTGCAAGCTGCTAGAGATGCTACTGAACATTTGAACGAAGTAATTATTTGATGATGGTGCTGAAAGTCAAAATGAACAAGATAGTGTAGTAGTTGCTGATAGTGATGATGAAGAAAAAACCAAACATTTTGAGTCAACTGATTGTATATTATAACAAATATGGATAATAATCAACAACAAGTAAATCATAGTTGTTTAATAAATACTAAAAGTAATCAAAACGATCGAAAGCGTTCAATTGAGACATTAATGGAATGCCAAACAATTCATTTAGGTAACAATTAGCGAACAGCAATAAAATAATCTTTTCCATGGTACTATTCTTATCGACAATGAAAGTATGCCGAGAATCTGACATCCGAAAAACGTTTTTTCTCTAGAAGACAAATATCTCGTTGACGTTTTCCTATTCAAATAGATATAGATGGTATTTATCTGAATGTTGATTCTCGTGTGTTATACCAATATATACGATACATGCATTTTTCGATATATACACGTAGAATTGTTTTTCTTTTCAAATGAATTGTATTCCTAGGGAAGATCACTGCCATTAAGCGTACAACGAAAAAAGAACTGCACTGAGTCTGTTTTAATCCGTCGTAATCGAGTTCTAGTCAAACTTTTAATTCGTGGCGAAATGATCTGCTTGAATCTATTCAGGATAGCGATGGACTATATCGAGAATCATAAAGAGTTTGCGTCTCGAACATGTCTAATTAAGAATTGTTACAGATGACTTTCGAGAAAACTGCTCGAAGATGATTCCGATTCTGAGATAGAGCTTTCAGAGAGATTTTGACAATCTTAAAATCGCTCGTGTCCATGATTTACTTTTCAATAGTTGTGGTCATTGTATTGAATTTTCAATGCATCACACCATTTCTGCAGAAAATTCAAATAAAGATCTTTCAATCTGACATTCTATCTATAAGGCCGTTCGATGAATTTTAGTTTTCATGAAAAGTTTTAGTCGACATAGTTGTTTTCTTTTTCGAACTATTGGCATTTCCAGACAGCTCCAGAGTTATATTATGTCTATTGTTAGAGGATGTTTCTTGAAAATGTAATATCTCAAAAACCAAACATCCTTTTTTTCTGCTGAAAATTTTAGCCTAGACCAGAAATCTTACGAGCAGTTTATGAATAGAATTTCAAATAAAAATATCTTCATATGATTTTCCGGTAGATACTTTTGCGCTAGGAAAAACATTTCGTATCTGTAACTTTTCATCGTCAAACCATATACATCAACGCAGTCAGATTTTTCCATGTTTTACTGAGACTGAGCTCCTTGAATTGATCATTTGGATTCGAAAGAAGTTAAAATGAGAGAGATTGTAGCCTTGGATCTCGTAAAATTATCATCCTAAGAAAGACATCAGTATGAACAAACTGTAGAACGATAACTTGGCTTATGTGCATATCAAAATCATCATAACTACCCCAAACAAGGAGCTAGAAGGCTGATATATTTTTTTATGCACATCGCTGACTAGTACTATCATATGCAGAAAATTTCAACATCATAGCGTGCCGTATTTCCAAGTTCGAATTTTGAAGGGGGGGGAGCTTAAACAGATCTGTTTGAAAAGTTCTTTTGACAGAAATCGTCCAAAACAATTCCTAAAACAGAACAATATTAATGGGTACCCGAAAGTTGAATTCCAAAAGTAGAGCAGTTTTGGAAATACAACGTCTGGGTACTGAGTAATATTATCAATAGGGAAGTGACGGAGTCATGGAGTCTGCTGTTTCTCCCTTGAACAGATTTCACACTTTGCGTATTGTGTATAAGTAGAATTAGGCTGAACTTCATACGTGCGTTCCGCATTGTAGCCCCGAAGGGGTTGCGCTAACAAGTTTTTGACCTATTATCTTGAGTTCGAATGACTGGATCGATGCAGGGGTAATTCTTTTCCAATGATTGTAATGTGTATTTAATCATTTCTTCCCCGTAAAATCGATCCTCCCCAAGTCAGACAGGGGCTCATTCTAACACCTTTTAGCCTTTGACAGCCGCCGGCGCATATATGCGTCATGAACTTTGTTACTGTCTGAAACTAATACAATTAATTGTAGTGCATGTTTTTTATCTGCACTTTCATAGACACAAACATCTGACAGCTGAAGCCTATGATATATCGTTTCATAAGGGTATGCTCTAAAACGGTGCCTCAAAAAAGGAGTATAAATAAGTACTGTCAGTTTTTTATGCGTAGAATTATCCTTTGTTCTCTTTCTTCTTTTCTTTATAATATATGGAAAGGGCACATCCCATATCCTTCTCTTTTTCTCTATAAATCTTATACAAACATATAAAACATCATAACTTTCAGCTATCGCAATTTAAATTAGGAATTATTCGAGATCTCATTCAAAGTATGGCTCCAAGAGATGGCATCATAGACAGGTCATTAAGTGTTCATCGGTTGCGAGTGGCGATCAGACATTTCGCGTCTCTAATATCTCCAAATGAAAGCAACCAGGCTCATCGTAGAAGATATTATATTTGCAATAGTATTGAACGACGTCCAAAAAGAACGGAGCGATACGAGTTATCACTGTATCCAATGCGATGTATGATTGTGCATTCCCGACTGCTTTAAAGATTTCCATACCTTACAGAAGATATAACATTATCTCGTATAAACCTCTAAAAGTAGATAAAAAAAAATAAACAGTTATAATGATTTTCTAGTATGCTTTTTCTCTTCCTCTTCTGTCGGCTGCCAAAGGACAAAACATGTTAAAATGTGCCTTTTTTACGCTGAAAAGACGGTAAAGAAAAGGAATTTTATTTTTGTCAAAAACAAGTTTGTGTACATACAGGGGTGTCCCGATGGGGGGGGGGGGGGGGGGGGGGGGGGGGGGCCCCCCCCCCCCCCCCATAATTGAAAAGTATCGAATTAAAAAAATAATCCACCATTTTGTTATTTTAGGAAAAAATCCTTTTCCGATACATTTTTGAAATAAAATCGTGTCAAAAACGTAAAACAAGCGATCTATGTTAACGTCACCATGCACTAAGCCGTAATAAATGTTCTGTAGATGTCATACTATAAATAGAATCAAATTGAGGTAAGATAAAATAAAATAAGATAGATAGATAGATAGATGTAATTTTATGCTTACACATTCGTTCTATCGAATAACCAATGATTTTAGATTGTGATTTTTAATAAATATTCATCAATCTGTATTTTCCCTATATGACGTGAAAGATGTTTCGTCTTTCATTAACGATGATTGCAAAGAATTAAGAAAATGTTTGACTGTGTAGTATTGCTTCATCGCGCCTTTTTTCACCATTTGAAATTTATGCATGATATTATGTTGTAGATAAAATACTTGACTGTAAAGTGTAAATACAGCCATTCATTCCAATTCATCCATGTCAAAGTGTACCAGTCCCAACAATAAAAGAGCCGTTCCTCATGAAAGAAGTGTCGAAAGTATCACAAAATATTTCAAACCATTGAACGAACTTATCAATCAATTAGTTCCAACATCACTATCATCATCGTCATCAAAATCATCTCCATCAACAACACCAACTACACCTAAAACATCTTCAAGAACATCAACTACACCTG